>CAUYRT010011560.1:0-34539 GCA_963574885.1 Lepilemur ruficaudatus
CAGATTAAATGTTTTCAGGGGGCTATTTTAAGAAGTTGAATACCAGCACAGGACATATTCTGTTTGGAAATGCAGGCAGTACTTGGCAAATCTGTTTAAGAATTATCAAACCTATATGTATACCATGGAGTACTATTCAACTATAAGAAACAATGGTGTTATATAGCACCTCTTGTGTTTTCCTGGATAGAGCTGAAACCCATTCTACTAAGTGAAGTACCCCAAGAATGGAAAAACAAGCACCACATGTACTCACCAGCAAATTGGTTTCACTGATCAATACCTAAGTGGACATATAGGAACAACATTTATCAGGAGAGGGGCAGACGGGAGGGGGGAGGAGGGGATGGGTATATACATACATAATGAGTACGATGCGCATCATATGGGGGATGGACACACTTGAAGCTCTGACTCGAGGGGGGAGGGGAGCAAGGGCAATATACGTAAGCTCAACATTTATACCCCCATAATATGCTGATAAAAAATAATAAATAAGTAAATATTGTATACAAAAAAAAAAAGAATTATCAAACCTAAAATGTGGAAGATCTTGAGCTGAAGTTCCCTTTCTCTGGTTTGAATGTCTCATTCAAGTTTTTCTCTTATTTGTTTCGCTAATCTCTCATCTCCTGAGCTGTAGTTACTGATGCCTTGAGCCCCATTTGACAATTCATGATGGTGATTCTTATAGTTTGATTTTATTTTTTAACCTACCTCTACAGGGGCTATCTGTGGAGACAGAAATGTGTACCTATAGCACACATCAGCTTTATTTAGCTTCTCTACATCTGAATACTGAATGCAGAATTCTGGAGAAGTCACAACAGCTTGCCTTTCTTTAATGATTACAGAATGGAGCACTGCAAACTTGAAGAGAACACAGGGAATGAGAAAATGGCAATCAAGCAGAGTCCACTTACCTTTTCTAGATGCTGACGAGGAGTAGGGTTCTGGGCTAGAAAATGCAAAGAACACCAAATATAAAACAAAGCCCCAAATTTTAGAATGTCAGTCAGCTCCAGGAAAGCTGGCATAATGAATGCTAACTGGCAATACTGAATGTGATATACAAAGTATCCACTTAGTTCAAGGGAAACCAGTTTTGTAAAAGACTAGAAAGTTAAGACGGGCATCATTGTGGTTAAGTGGTTTGAAGTCACCAGAGGATGCTTTAAAAATCTCAAATCTAAATTGGGCTATGAAGAGAAAGCAAGAACCAGATATTTCAGAAGCAGGAAGAAGGGCACTCCAAGTGGGTGGGAGACATGGGCGAGATTTCAGATTAGGGAAGATTAAAGGGGCCAGTGCAGGGAAAACTGAGAGATTAAGTTTGGCTAAAGGGCTCATTTACATAGGTGTAAAGCAGGCTGGCTCTGCCTGTCACCTAGTAGGAATTCAAGAAATATTTGAGAAACACCTGGGAAAAGATTGAAATGATAGGTTGATGCCACATTATGATACACGATTATTTTGTCTGTACTTTTCTCCAGTTGGTTCAAGGCAATAGTTAAGGTGAAAACAGTTAAAGGTGAAATCTTAATTCAGCCTCCTGATAGTTCAAGCAAAACCTAAATCTTCATCAGTTATCTACAGAAAATGTGTTATAATCACAAAGGGTTCTGAGTGAGACCAGGTAAATGAGTGAGGTTAGAGGCACCTGCTTTGTTGGAAAAGAACCCAAGATGTGTAACATCTAGAACACCTGCCTGTAAATGGATCCTGAAAACCAGCACTCCGGAAGTGACACCCTTTTCCAGAATTGCTAATGAGCATGCCCTTGTGTTTGGATTGCAAGACTCAGAGAGAGCACCCTACACTCTTCTGGCCTGTTTATCTGACTCTCTCCACCAGGATAGAAACTCCCCAGGGTAGGAACTGGCCTCTTCAGCATTGTAACCTTAGCACCTAGAGGAATGCTTGACACTTATTCTGTGCTCACCAGACACCCGTTACCTAGATTCATCTCTTAAAATACCTGATGTGGTTCTTTAATTCAGAATTTTATCAACTCAGTGAAAAGATGAACTGTGAAGGTGAGGGGCATGCTTGAAATGTATTTGGGGATGGGAATTAGGGGTCTCAATAGGGGGAAGGAAATCCTCTAAAACTGATTTATGTGAATAGCTGTACAGCTTGATAAATTCAGTAATAACCATTTAATTGTACACTTAAAACAGAGTAAAGGCATGATATGTAAATTACACTTCAATAAAGAAAAAAAAAGATGAACTGAGACAAATTAAATGCAGACACTGGATCTAGCTACCCTACACATAAAGTAAATATAGCTCCAAACACCTACAATTGGATGATTGAGAGTTGTGTCACCAATTCCTTCCCGGTGTGATTCAGAGAACGGTATCTAGTTTGGACCCACCTAAATTCCTCTACTTAGTGCATTTTTCAGAGGTTGCTGAGTCTTGGTTTCTGGTTTAGGAAGTGGTCACTCCCCAACATTCACAAATTTTCCGGGGATTTGTAATTGCACAAAGTGTATTTTTACAACCATCCTGAAATTCCAAGGCATTTTGTTCTCGCCACCGCTCTGCAATGGGATTTTTATTAATGCCTTTATTGCCCTGGAAATGACAACTTTGTTCCTCTAGTCACTACAGCCTCCACCTGGAATCTGTGTAATTATATCATCCCTGATTTGCTGCAGTACTGGGAAGGATTAGTTATATTTTGATCCTTTTTGTGACAAAATAATTTCCTGATTGGAATTTAAAGATGAAATTTAATATACTTTGGCAATCATCTAAATGTGATATAAAAGTATGAGTTAAAAAAGAATGAGTGAAAGAAAAAATTGCAAAAATATTTATGTTTTAAAAGTCTATTACTTTGTAAAAGTGATACATTTTATTATAAGGCATTCAAGGAACAAAGAAAACAAATATGCGTAATAAAATAAAAACATACCTAAAAACCCACACCTAGAAATGGCCATTATTAGATTAAAACTGAACATTGTTCTAGAGAAATATAAAGATGGGAAGATAGAATTAGAAAAAAGAATTTTTAAAGGAAGGAAGAATATTACAAACATTAAATTATATTATGTGCATATGTATAAAACAAAATATCAAATATAATTTTATGTTTAAAATAAGAAAAAATACTTAAAATAATATCGAAGAAATTGCTGAAGTCCAAATACATAGTAAATCACTCCTAGATATACTAATTACCAAAACAATGTCTCTCAATTCAAGTAAAAGATCATTACAAAAGTTAAGAGGCTAACGTAAATATTTTTTAGCTACAGTATTAAAAGAAGGAAAAATGAAGATATATTAATACTTTTGCCATCTATCTCTTCTGAGTCAATTTTTAATCGATAAATTGTATGAATGTATGACATAATAATTTCATGACATTTCATAACAAAATTCCCACAGCCATTTAGAACTAGGTTTACATTCAAACTTATTAAATGCTTACCACTGCTTCTTTTACCATGATATCTCTATTCCTGAGTTATTTATTTGGAGTTAACCTCTTGGTTGGCTAGAACCAAAAAAAAGCTCACAGATGCTGTATTTTCTGAGAATTTTCATGTTTAAAAATGTCTGTTCCTTCATGTTATATTTAAACAGTATTGGGTCTGCATTTATTATTCTCAGATCTTTTACACATTGTTCCATTCTGTCTTCTGGCATCGAATTAATGAGAAGGCAAACTCCATGAGGGAAGTGTTTTGTCTGTTTTATTTTGCTGTGGCCTGAAACAAAGTCTTACATATAAGGGGTGCCCTCAAAACATTTGTGGAATGATCCACTGAATATTGTATAAACAGTCCTGATACTGGCATTACTCCTGTTCAGGTGCCTCAAAAATTCTTTTATAATTCTTAAAGTTCAACAGCTTAAGCCAGGATATACAGTGGCATCAACTTTTCTCATACAATTATTACTGCAACCTATATGGGCCTTTCTGTATGTATATTCTTTTCATTTCAAAAAATATTCCCTTTTTGTTAAAAATATCAAAGTTAGACAAGTTCCCCCTAAAAATGGGGATAATAATGGTATCTACTATGGGTTTTTATATGACTTAAAACATGTAAAGTATTAAGGGGCCATATAAGTACACCATGTAAGTATTGCTGTTATTGTCTACATTGTTATTTAATCTGACTTCCCCTCTCAGTATAGTTTTATCTCAGATTTCATATTCATTATACTACATAAATGTTACTTATAAAAGATCCACAGAGAATATAATTACTTGTTCTCTCTTGAACAATTTATGGTTTCTTGTGGAATTATTATGTTGCTTTTTGTGTGCTTAGTTTTCCTTGTACTAACTACTAAGCCCTCTCCAAAACCTTACCTAGTGGAAACCTCATTTCAATATTTCCAAACACATCAGTGGTTTATCAGTTCTATACCCATCTCCCTAGTCTGTTCACCTGGTCTGATGTGGACTGGATGTTCTCCACACTCTGTCATTTGTGTTCCTTTCACCGTCAGTGTGCATTTTCAACGTGCTTGTCTCTTTCTTAGATTAGGTGTGTATGTTTTTCTTGGATTACCCTCTTTTGCTTATCTTCCAGTACCTTCCTGAAAAGGATATGTGGTAGTTTAAAAATTTGAGAGCTTATATGTCTGGGAAATATGTAAAATTTGTTTTCTTGTTGTTCTAATGAGTTTTACTTTCTGCTATAATATTTACTTTCCAAAAGCTCTTGGTTCTGTTTGTTTGTTCTTTTAATATTATTTTTTCATAGTATACTGTTCTTGTTTCATGGATGCAATACTTGCTTTGTTTGTTCAAAATGGGCTTTTTCACTTTATGATTCTTTTTTTTCCTATTTGTCCTGAATGTTTTATGCTTATAAATTGTTCAGTTGTAGTTGTTTATAGTTATATTTAACTTGTATATGGGGTAATCTACCTGTCTGTATCTACTGTATGCATTTAATTTGTCTCAGTTCATCTTTTCATTGACTTGATGAAACCTGAGGTAAATCTCTGTGTGTAAATAAACACAGTTAACTGGAAGAGTCTATTAAGTGATTGAGCACTTGTTTTCATATGTTCAGATCTTTAACTTGGTAACACCAAATATTTTTGTATTATCTATATGTTTCTAATTTTATCATTATCATTAATTTCTTCAATATCTTTATGTCTTTTCTCTGCAATCACTAAAACTTTATCAAGCCCATCTCACTGCCATGATCTGTTGGTGCTTCTATAACATAATACCAAAAACTGGGTAATTTATAATGAACAGAAATGTATTGGCTCACAGTTCTGGAGTCTGTGAAGTCTAAGACTGAGGGGCTGGCATCTGGCGAGGGCCTTCTTGTTGCATCACACCATGGTGAAAGGCATCGCATGGAGAAAGGGCAAAGAGAGGGCGAGAGAGAACAAACCCACTCCAGCAATAACCAGCCCACTCCCAGGATAACAGCAGTAATCCATTAATAAGGGTGGTGCCCTTGTGATCCAAACGCTTCCCTCTGGGCCCCACCTCCCAACACCATCACAATGGCAATTAAATTTTAACATGAGTTTTGGAGAGTGCAAACATTCAAACCATAGCACTCACTATTAGCAATATGGTTGTTTTACACATTTTTTTTCACATTTATTTGTAATGATGTTCTTTTAGCTAGGCAATCTCCATTTTCAAGTAAATCCTTTTATTTTTTAAGTCACTCATCTTTAAGCCCTAAGGTTATTGCAGTTTAAATTTCTTCATAATGTGAATCAGTCCTAGAAACATTATTTTGATCCTTGGGTTCTATTTTCTTTCAGACTGTGGTCTTCCTCTACTTTTTGCATACTCTATGCATACTTTTGCATACTCTAAAAACTTTTTTAGCTTTTACTTTTCTGAAGTTTATTTTCATACTTTCCTATTTCTTTTTATTTTCTTTGCTTTAGCTTAAAGTGGGGTCTTTTCATTTTGTTCTAACATAGTATGGATGAATTCTCCTGTACCCTCTTTCCGTCTTATTTAAGGATGGTCTGTCTTCACCTCAGAACTTGAAAGTGAGTGTTGTGATCCGCTTCTCTGTCCTCTGAGGTACTGGGAGGAACGGTGTGTGGAGCAGGGTCAGTAGGGGAGTGACGAGAAGAGTGAGAGCTCCCCTCATGAACTTGCTGTCTTTGTTGGAGGCCATGAATTCTGCTCTCTTTTCTGAAATTTTGACATACCAATAGTTGGGAGCATGGGATCAGTGATCTAGAGTTTTGTATCAATCTAACAATTTCCTCTCTCTATGATAAATGTAGACTTACTTTTCTATCATGGAGTCAGATCCACTTGTTAATTTCTTCTATTTCCTTGCTCCTTGATGTATTTTGCCGACTAGCAACAGCACCACGTGGGAACCGGTTAGAAATGCAGAGTCTCAGGCATCGCCCCAGAGTCTCTACATCAGAATCTGCATTAAAATAGGGAACATATTAGGGTACCTGTGGCCCCAGTATTGATAGCTAGGGAGCAACTGTCACATGCCAACTGGGGCTTTTTATGTGTCCTCCCAATTTTTCTCCTTCTAAAGATACTGACTTATTTTCTCTTATATTCAATTCTAATAAATTCTATTTTATTACCTGAGATATTCAGCTACATTTGACTTTGATTATTGGTCCCTATCTCTTTGATTTTACCCCTTTTCCACAAACTGTGAGTCTGTGTTAGGGGAGAGCCCAGGTGCTTCTATCTTGTCCCTGAGACCCAAACACAGTAGGTAGGGACTTCTCCCAATAGTCTTTCTGTGATTTTCCCCCTGCAGGCAACTATTCCCTTCCTCAGTCTACTTCTCTCAGTCAGGAGGTTTTCCTTCAATTCTGCTCATTTTGCATTCTCTCCAGCACTCTGCCTGGCGATGAGAGTCGGACTGGCACAGCAGCCCAGCAAAATCAAACTACACCAGCATCTCCTGCCTCTGTCCTTGGCTGCCAGATTGCTGCCTACGACTGTATTGCTGTTGAGGTCGTCCTGGTGGCTGTGAGTTTTCCTTTCTTTCTTGGAGCAGGAAGGAGGTGGGAAAGAGATACTGTGCTTTAGTTTTATTCTGCCATCCTTACCCTTAGGTTCCATCTCAACTTGTTTTAGAATTAATGATGTTTTCATGAAAGCACAATCTTATTAAGACAAACAAATGTTGCCATCCTCTTCCCAAGGAACCCTAAAATGCAAACAAGAAAAAGGTGAATTCTGAATTTTAAATCTAAGTGGCTTTTTTTACAATGCTCTAGCAATTGGATAACACATGTCTTTTTAAGGCCCATGTACTATGGTACTTCTCCAGTACAGGTTTTGCAGGCAAGTACTTTTTACTTACATAACCTCACTCTACTCCTCTCAGCCTGCTCCTCAAAAATGCCCATCAACTTGCCTTTGTGAAGTTGTGTTGTATTTATTCACAGTCTGGTAAGCTGGGAGGGGTATTATGAGTGTGACCTTCCATACATTTCTTTCTCACTTTACAAGGAAAAGCAAACTCCCAGGTTGAGAGAGAATTCTGTTTTGATGTTCACTCCTGCTGACCTGTGCTGTGTGTCATGTGTGATCTGACTGGAGACGCAAATCAGTAATGTGCCCATGTACCTCCCATCCGGAGTAACAGAACACATAAGGACAAACGAAAAATTAATGCCGATAGGAGAAAAGGTCCAGAGGCTGTACACTATAGATCTAGCATACACGTAGAATCGTAGCAGTTCAGGATAACGTCACATACTTAGTAGATTTCATGTCCTCAGTCAACCAGTTAGGAATATCATGCATTTCAAAATATATACAAAAAAGGGATGGCAAGAGGGGTTCAGGACTAAAAGGAAAGTGGGAAAGAAGGCAATTAGGAGAATCTATATTTTTCAAAGTGGCTTTGATTGAAGTGATCATATGTTGAGCCTGGCAAAAAACTTACATTCTGGAATCATAAAATGCTTTTATACTGTTACCTCTCTGGATTAAGATCAATTTATCAAACATTAAATTTTTAATTTTAAAATTAGAAGGGTCATTTTGGTAACATTATTCCCTCTCCAAAATATTTCAAATTAGAGGTATTTCTTCACTCTTTTGGAATGGATCCTTACGCATTAAATGGTTTGGATTTCTTTCCATGTGATAAACTTCCTAAAATTGTATTCTTCAAGTAGTGGAAGAATCATAAATGTCCCCATGTACCTAATAAAGCTGGAAAAAAGTGGGAGTACACAATGAGATTTTTAGTAGGTTTTATGTAAAGTCAGAAACTGTTTAAAATAAATCTTGATTTTCCCTCTAAGACTGTGCTCATCTTGCAAATTACGTTTCTCTCTAAATCAAAGGGCAACTATTTACAGACCATCTATTCAATTTTGTCAAGCTGCTGTTATTAAGCAGATAGGTTGCTCAAGCAAAATCATCACATAAGAGCAGTTATTTTACTGACCTATTTGCCCCAATTCAATATTTTGAAGTGGAGCTTACAGGGAAATAACTCTACTTGTTTAGAAATATGGCAGGGTTGAAGGCAGGGAACTGTTTTTACCTCCAAATAAAAATGTACTTGCACCATCTGTAAAGAATCCCAGAAGGTAGTTCCCAACAACAATGGGAAATATTTTATTCTTTCATATTACAAACATTTACCAAACACCTTTTTTAGCTCCTAGGTACCATATCAGGAACCAAGAAGCTCACTTTTGTCCCATCAATAAATCAGAATATTAGGATAACAGGCATAACTACCATAGCTACCATATCATTAAATTTATCTATTTAGAAAATACATTGGCATCAAAATCCCAATATGAATCCAAGTAATATATTTTATCAATCGTTTTATACATTGCTCAAATTATTCATGTCTATTGTCTATATTTTCTATTTGCCTCACATTATTTCTTTCCTCTTCTTTGTGGATTTCTGTCAAAAAGAACTGGTAAACACATGAATCTTGTAATATCAGAGGTGGAAAGAACCGTGATGGTTATCTGATCTAGCCTGTTTATTTTACAAATTGGAAAATAGATCCAAAGGGGTGAAGAGATGACACTACCCAGTGAAACAGGAGTGGGAAAGGCTTCATTGAGCCCTAGAGCACTCCAGGAATTGGTCAACCAGAGAAGGGAGTACTAAAAGATAGAACTGATAAGGACTAGCTAGTGAGAAGGTAGGAAGATTGTCTGTAGACTATGGAGATTTCACTCGTTAAATCTACAAGCTATGTACACTGTCTTTTCTCAGCCTTGCTGGCTTACTTACAATACTTATATAATTATGCCTGTAACTTATGCTTTCTCAATCACAAAACTATTATCATTTTGGGCTAATTCTTTATTATAAGGGGGGCTGTCCTATGTGCTCTACTGTAGGGTGTTTAGCAGCCTCTCTTCTCTCTACGCACTAGATGCAAGCAGCAACTCCCAGTTGTGATAGCCAAAAACGTCTTCCAATATTGCCAGATACTGTGGACAAAATCCCCCTGGGAACAAAACCATCCTGGTTGAGAATCACTGCTCTATGTAAACTTAAATAATCTGTATAAGTATAAATTCCTACTAGCTAAAGGGATGGAAAAACCTTGGAAATATGTGTCTAGTCTCATAACAAAACTTACTGATTTGGGCAATATTTTATAGCTTGTTATTCTGTTTTTAATCAATAAATGTGATGCATAGTTTTCCATACCCTAAATATTTGCATTGGTGAACAGTTCTATAAGCTCCTGTGGGATTTTTGGAACATAACGAAAATAAAACTTTATTTATGGTTGCCACTATCCTTTTAAAAGTCAGAGAAAGTCAGTGAGTGAAGCTCTAACAGGTCCATTTCCTTTCTTGATATTCACTGGTAATAAAAGACCTCTGGTTGTTTTAACTTATAAACCCAGTCTCAATTCAGAAAATAGGGCATTCATCCTTTGTAATGATCCTAACTTGGTCTGGCACTAAATCTTCCCCATTTCCCTAGGCCACCATGCACTTGGGGCAGTGGGAGAGGCAGGGCAGGGTATACGTCTTTGTAGCTTTCCCCTGCTGTCCATTTCTTCTCCTCCAGCATGCTGTCCTTTCTGATCTTCTGAAGGTCAGGCTCAGACAGGTGATGGGTTATGGAGAAAGGATATATCCTCATGTGGCAAGTAGAAATGTCCCCTGGCATTAAGACCCTCTGGCTGGCAGATATTTAAAGCCAACTTTCATTTCACAGACACTTTTATAACTTCTTCTTTCTGCTCTGCAGGGTCCTTCTGACAAAGTGCCGGGACATGGATGTTGCATCTTTATTCCTCTGGCTGGTGCCACTCCTCCCTCAGTCCCTGGTTTTCCAGTGGTCAATTCCTTCCATACTCTCTTTGTTGGAGTCCATTGCCCAGCCAGGTAGTCTTCTTCAGCAGAAATCCAAAAAGTTGCAGGTGGGCTCTTCTTCATTTGGCTCACACCTAGTGCATGGGAATAGTTACATCCTTCATCCTGGCAACTTTAGGAGTATGAGCCCCATCTTACCCAGCCACCACTCTCTACTGCTGAAGGTGAATGCAGATAAGAAAGAGATACATCTCTCTCATAGGGTCAAAGGCCTCTTTAGTTTGTTTCATCAGCATTGGGCCAGGTATCAGTATCTGGTTCTTCCAAAGGAATGATCTTCATTTAAATAAGCTCTTCTTGAACGCTTGACCTCAAGTGATCCTTCCTCGGCCTCCCAGAATGCTAGGATTACAGGGGAGCAAGGACAATGTATGTAACCTAAACATTTGTATCCCCATAATATGCTGAAATAAAAAAAGTAAATAAAAAAAATTAAAAGATAAAAATAAATAAATAAGCAAGCTCTTCTTACTAGGCATGAAACAGCATGTTCACTCCAACTCCCTGGATAAACGTCATATCAGCTCAGTAGCTCTCTTTTAAGAAATCACCATAAAATCCTCTCTCAATTTTGAACTCTTGACTCTGTTTTGAATCTCAAAGAGGTTGTGAGTCTCCATGAATCAAGTAACTGCGTCCTGGATATCCACTTATAAAGGCTTTTCCAGAGTGGCCAATCTCATGTTCAAATTCATGTCTGAGATTGTATATCTCGGTGACTTCTGCAAAACTAGATTTTTTTTTCTGACCTTATGATCTGGTCATGTAACTAAAGTTTTTGTTTTCATACCAATTACTAAACTAAAATATAGACCATTAGCTCCATAAGAATAATGTACTAATACACAAATTCCCCCATGACTTTCAAAAATCTACTATGCCTGTCTGGACCTTTATCTATAAAATGATTGAGTTGTACTAGGTAATATATAGATTCAAGTAAGATTTAAAATCCTGAGTCTCTATACACTATCATTTCAAGAAAAATACCATATAAAAATGACTTTATTTCCCTTAGCTCTTTATTAATTTATTTTCCTTACTAATTAGGAAAAGAATTATATTTTCTTGATATTAAGTCCAATTAGGCATTTTAAACATGGATGGTAGTTCACTCAATCCATCAGTACTTGCTGAGTACCTACCATGAACAAAGACCTGTGCTGTCAGATCATGGGAGTGATATTGTAGGGTTTAATTACCTCTTTCAATCTTTTTTAAAAAGTCTATTAATTTCTACAACATTCCACAATGTATAGGAGAATAAATTAGCCCTGCTCTTAAAGCACCTTGTATCAGTAGGAGACATCCCAAACGGAAGTACAATGATGATATTGTCAAAATGTTCTGTAAATAATTAGGACATACATACAGTTGTATTCTTTATTAACTAATGTTGTCACTGGATGTTGGGGACTCTTTCTTTAGTTATATTTTGGATTTATAACAGTTTCCTATGAACTTCCAATAGTTTTTCACCAAAATTTACCCAAATTTATATTAATGCCTCTTATTTTTTATTGCTATGATACACAGTAAGGTGAACCAAATGATGAAACTAATGGTTTGAATGGACTTAGAGTTTGTTGAAAATCAATTTTATCTCTAATTTCATCCCAGGAATATGACTAATTCAGACATCTTATCTTTTAAATCAGTCATGCTCCAGTTAAATTCACTTCTATTCTCTCTACTTGCAAAGCAGGCAAGAGCATATAACCATTTTATGACAAATCCAAAATTCTCAATTTGCTGTTCTAATGTACTTTTGGAAGACAATAGAGACAGATGAGCTGTCTATGGGGGAGGAAAAAAAGAAAATGCATGTCTTAAAATTTTAACATACTGATCCACATGAAATTCCTCCTACTATGTATCTGCATCCGTATATTTCACAAATAATAAAAATTGCAGTGACAGCTAATAAGTATTGAATGACTAATATTTTTATATGTATTAGCTTAATTCTTACAACAACATTTTAAGGTAAATATTATGCCAGATTTTAATTCCATATTGTCTTTAATCTTAACTCACTAATGTTTTGTCATTTTGATGTCACATTTACACAACTTGACCAATACATATGGTGAGGCAATCCACTTAGCAGTAGACTGTGAGATTGCAATCAATCTTATTTTCACCAAAGAATTGCTTCTATGGAATCTGTGAGGTTCTCTATTTTGAGGGGAATTGTGGCAGCTAGGGGCTGTTGATCAATAAATGAATAGAAACATACATAGTCCAGCAGGAAATAGAAGCATTGGTTGGCCCTGTGGGATCCTATAAATGTAGGGAACCTAAAATATACACATAAAGAAAAAAACAACTCCACATTTGCTAGATCTTCCTTCTCTATATATATTAAAATCCTTTGTTGATCCCAGAGGGAATCATAGTTACAAAGGACAAGGTGACCTAAATAATAGAAGTGCCAAGGTATAACTTGGTTGATAGTTTAGACATTCACTGATTTAATAGGGACCTGCCTGCTACACCTCTAATCTAGTTTTTCGGTATTATGGCACTGCCATTTTTTCATTACTCTTCGTTGTCTATTGGACAATGACACTGACCTAACAATGATGCTGTCATGCCACATTCACCAAGCCTGGACCATGGGCGGGGCGATTGCTTGAGAACCTTGTCGATAAGGGAGTGTCCATTTATTTTCATAAGAAAACAGGAGAAGGAGGTGGGATGTTGATTGGAAAGAGAGAAAAAGAAAAAAAAACACCTGGTTTCATGACAGTTTAATTTTGGCATATTAATTATCAGAATTTTCCCATCATCTCACAGCCTGTTCTTCCTCTTCCTCTTTTCAGTTTGGTTTCATTATTAATTGCTTTTTCATTTTTACTTTGATTTCTCTTTTTTCCCATTAAGTCCCTTCCCTTCCCTTCATGCTCCCATTTGTCTACTGCAGACAGTATAATTTGTCCTTTGAAAATTTTTCTCTTCTACCCACCATTTTCTTTTAAACCTCCATCTCCACAGTAGATGGAATCCTTTCCAATTAAGAGGAGGTCAGCCTTAAGCACAGCATGGAGAATAGTGGCTCTACTCTGGACAAGAGCTAGAACAAAATTTTTTCAAGAGCAAGTAAGCAGTTTAACACGGTTGCTAAATAATTAGTAGCTCAGGGTCTTCTATTCTCTGAAGAGAGCGTTGGCTTTTCTCCTAGAATTTGGGGCAGGGAACTCCTCTACACCATTCTGTGGAAATAGTTATTCAGATAAGTTAATGATAAACAAATACATTCCTTGATTTATTGGTTGTAAAATAAGCAAACAAAGTATTTCTCCAGTGGAGACTTTGATTCCTTTTTAGTATGTATTTTGGTGCTTGTGGCAGAGGTATCCATTCTCTATCCTGGGTGCAGTGGTGAGATTAGTTCTTAAGTCTGCATTGTTGAAAAACAGACCACACACGTGAGAAACAAGTTAAAGAAAGTGTTTGCAAAGTAACACATCCACAAGTCAAAATAAATTGGGCACAGTACAAATTAAACACATCACCAGCCCTTACCTGCATTATTTAGCACTAAACTGCTACTTTTTGAATCAGTATGGTAAACCAGGACTACAACATTTGCATTGGTTAGGATTAATGTCTACCGAAGGGGAGATAGTGAATTTGGTGTCAGAAGAGTTGTGTTCAAATCCTATTTAGCTATGACAACTTTGGTAAATTAAATTTAAATTTCATAACTTGTGAAATGAAAGTAATAATAAGGCAGTACAGATAAATAATGTAAACCTTGTGGTATTTGCTAATATATGATATGGAATGTAGTAGATAATTTTAAAGTATTAGCTCAAGGAATGAGAAGTAAGTGCAGATCAACTAAGTAATACCAACTTTCATTCTTTTTTACTTATTTGATATGTAAGTGATATTTTAATTTTAATGGTCCTTAAAAATAATGTGACTGTGAAATTTGATATGTTATATATTTACCTATGTCACATAAAAAAGTTTACCCACAATGTGGACAAATATTAATTTGATTCTGTGAAGTATATAAATTATATCCATCAGGAATTAATCTTTTATAATAAAAACTCCTATGGTGAAGCTTTTTATAAAATAGAAGTGGCTACTGTTTATTTCTTCCTTATATTTTACTTTTTTATTTTTATGGATCAACTGTTCTCCAAGTCATTGCAGAGCTAATTTTGCAATACCTATAAACAGCTTTCACAACAATAAAAAAGTAACTACCAATTTGCCACAGCATAGGCTCTTGTTTTAAAGGAAACGGGTTAAGTAATTTTGAATAGCATAAAAAAATAGCCATGTATCATAACTCTTTCCGAAGTCTCCATTCCGTTGGTTTCAAACCTTTCCAGAAAATGTTCAGACATGAAGATAATGAATAAAACTGGCATTTTATGTGGGGGAAAAAAGGCTAGTTGAAATCATTGAATATCGGGGGAGGGGCCTGAATGTAAATCTTCAGATAACTATGTTTAAATGTAGCTAAAATCATAATTGCACATTCAGGGTGAAGGTAGTTCCTATTCTATTTATGACAAGACAATACTACACTGTAGTGACAAATAACTTGATTTACTTTCTTTCTTAAGTATCTCAACTTAAAATAGTATAATATGTTCATGGATAATTCCTAAAACCAGTGTCATTTCTTCATACAGGGTTTTGGGAAACCAAGAACACTTTTTAAAAATAATTTCTCTAATTGGACAGAATAAAGTTGTGGTTAAAAGGAAAGGAGGTGTACCAAAGACTTGATAACCACACACAGTTTATGTTTTGCACAATATGGAAAGTATTTTGTAGCATTTCTTCTCACTACCATGATTTCCTTAGAGATCTAGTTTCAGAGGGTGTGTAATTCTATTTATTTATTTATTTATTTATTTATTTATTTAAAGGAGATCTCACTTTGTAGCTCAGGCTGGAGTGCAGTGGCATGATTATAGTTCAACAGATCCTTCTGCCTCAGCCTCCTTAGGAGCTTGGACTACAAGTGTGTGCCACCATGCCTCGCTAAGTTTTTAAAAAATTGTTTTTAGAGATGGGATCTTGCCATCTTGTTCAGGTTGGTCTCGAACTTCTGGCCTCAAATGATCCTCTCTCCTTTGCCTCCCAAAGTGCTGGGATTATGGGTATGAGCCACTGCACCCAGCTGAGGGATTGTAATTAAGGAACTGTGAGGATGTCATTTGTAACTAAGACATTTATGTTTATAACAACACGTGTACTTTTAAAAGTTGTCAGGTGTTGAAGCTATTATGCATTGTAGACTATAATTTTTAGTATGTAATTTGCAAAAAAAAATGATGCTATAAATCTCTTTTTAAAAAGTTTGATGAAATGAGTACCAATGGTCAGAGAAAAGTTAACCAGCATAGAGGCTTTTTGTGCTAATCCTGAAAAGGAGGTTATGGTTTCCATGAGATTAGTATTATCACATTGGTAGTGTGGGTCGTCCAGGACTATATGATGTCAATTAATGTTTATGTTTTAAGGTGGTTTGCATGTGTAGGATGATGTCCCTGGTGCAATTCATTCTGGAAAGATTGTAATAGATGATAAACAGGGAAGATTTTAATCTAGAATATTCCACGTCCATTTTTATTGTAACCCCCTCAGCATTTCACATGATCAATGTTCTGGCCTTTAAGTTAGTTGCTGGAAAATTGTATCACCAAAATAGACTTTAAAGCCCACGTTGCTGTGTCTGCTTTATTGTCACAAGTTAACAGAACGGGGTCATTTGCTGCTTGCCTTCAAGGACCTCTGTCCTTCTTGGTCTTTTGCACTCTCACCAAGAATCGTTCCAAAGGGTCAGATGCTGAGCACTCAGACTGATGGCATGAACCAGGTGTTAAAAATGGAGGCTGCATGTGTAGTTAAGCGCTTGACGTGAAGGCTATTTCTGTCAGCTGCTGTGATTGACTATGCTACTTGTTTAAGTTGTTCTTTCCCAGAAGGCTCCTTGAGGATTACTTTGTGGTCCTTATTGACACCTTTAAACTTTCAATAGCCATTATACTTACACTTTTTTTTTATCCTGTCATAACATTTTCCATCAGAATTATATTGATTTCTTTTTTGTGAAAAATGTAATAATCCTCACAGTGGCTGAATTTTTCTATTTCTGCCAGAAAGAAAACTATTAAAATGCTTGCATGTCTTCCTCAAACTGATACTATGCATTTAAAACACTTTTGTAACAAAAAATACCTCACAGACATATGTATCCAGTAAAGAGTTTCCATTTTTATGACACTTGCTTCTCAAGAACAGACATATTCTTTAAAGAAAAAAAAAAAAGTTGCCAGCTCTGAATTGATTGACATTTGTTTACTTAACTCTCTCCTTTTGAAAGCCTGCACACCTATTTCAACCTTGAACAGTTTCCAACTGTGGTATACTGGAACATTTTTTCATTTATTAAGCTCAGTGTTGCCAACCCAAACAAAGTATAATCAGCGATGATCCGAGCAGACCAAGCTGTCTAGCACCATACAATGTATCTGCATACTAATTTCCAAATTCCCTCACATTTCCAGAGAACTAATGGGATCATTTTCATTCTGTTACAGCAACTCAACAGTTACTGAATCACCATCTGTGTTTTCGTTAACCTGAATCAGATATGAATTCTGTTATTGCAAGGTAGAGCAGCTTGTTTAATGATTCTTAATCTTTTCTTTAATTAAATCATGCAGCCAACCTGAAAAATCTATCTTAATGCAAATTAGGAGCTTTTTTGGCATTCGCTTACAGTAATGCACTAATAAGGTTAATTTATGAAGGTTCTCTTCCAGTCTGTACAGATGATATTTGTTCACTGCATATTTTTAGCATATTGTCCCTTTTTGTAATATTTTAAGTAAAAAAAACATAGTTATTTTTCCCTTACACAAATGAGAGATACTGTAAGCAGCACTCTCTGTTAACCAAAACTAAGTACAAAAAAATATAAAGAATTCTAGGTAAGAGGAGAATCCATTTTGCTGAATTTCAAATGCCAGTTCTTTAGAAATAACTGACTTTCTCTATCCATTTTCAGGTTCTTAGATGTACGAGAGAAGAGAGAGCTGAATAATTAGATGAGACATTCTCTTGAACTATTTTTATACTTTTGGACATCAGGTAGTAGTATGAAAAGTAAACAAAATATCATAAAATAATTCCATCAGAATTTATCAGTGACATAATTATTATGAGTTGCATTTTGATAATCTCAAAATACCTTGTTTACTAAATACATTTTTTTCAAGTAGCTATTATGACTAATATTTCTTATGGTGGTAAATTCAGTATAAACACATAATCACAGAGCTTGAATAAATAAGAAATAGTACAATCTAAAAAGAAATGACAAGTTAGTTGCAAGAACAGTGTGATTAAAATTTAATGAATAAATTTATTGAAGTATAATTTACATTGCATGCCATTACTCCATTTTAAGTGAACAATTAAATGATTTTTAGTAAATTTACCAAGTTGTACATTTATTCACATAAATCAGTTTTAGAAGATTTCCTTCCCTCTATTAAGTCCCCTAATTCCCATCCCCAACTACATTTCAAGCATGCCCCTCCCCATCACAATGCTTTCCACATCCTTCAACTGTGGGTCTACCCCACCCAATCCCTAAATCCCTGGTGGATACCACCACCATTTGAGCACCGTAGTGTTAATCAGTCAGTACCAATTTGATGGCAAGTACATGTGGAACCCATTCTTCTGGTCTTGTGTCATCTCACTTTGAATAATGGGCTTGAGCTCAATTCAGGATAATATAAGCAGTGCTAGCTCACCGTTGTTTCTTAAAATTGAGTAATATTTACAATATTCCATTGTAAATATATACCAAATTTTAATAATTCACTCATGAATTGATAGGCAATTGGGTTATTTCCACGACCTAGCAATAGTGAATTGTGCTGCCATAAACGTTCGGGTGCAGATGTCTTTATTATAGAATGTCTTATGCTCTTTTTGGGTAGATGCCTAGTAATGCTATTGCTGGATTGAATGGTATTTCTATTTTTAGCTCTTTGAGGAATCTCCAAATTCTTTTCCACAGAGGTTGCATTAATTTGCAGTCCCACCAGCAGTGTAAGAGAGTTCCTGTCTCTACACAACCTCGCCAGCATTTGTTGTTTTGGGATTTTTTGATAGAGGCCAATCTCACTGGGGTTAGGTTGTATCTCATTGTGCTTTTGATTTGCATTTCTCTAATGATTAGAGAAGTTGAACATTTTTTTATATGTTCACTGGCTGTTATTCTGTCTTCTTTGGAAAAAAAAATCAGATGGCAGTATGAGGATGGTTTTGTGTCTGGGTTCTCAGTTCTGTTCCATTGGTCTGTGTCTCTGTTCTTGTGCCAGTACCATGCTGTTTTGATTGCTATAGCCTAGCAGTATAGCTTGGGGTCTGATGAATTGATGCCTCCCAGTTTATTCTTTTTGCTTAGAGTTGCTTTGGCTGTGCAGGGTCTTCTCTGGTTCCGTACTAAGTGTAAAGTTGTTTTTTCTGGATCTGTGAAGGGTGACGTTGGTATTTTGATGGGGACTGCGTTGAATCTGTGGATCACTTTATGTAGTATGGGCATTTTGGCAACATTGATTCTGCTGATCCATGAGCATGGTATGGTTTTCCATCTGTACTACTCAGCCACTAAAAACAATGGTGAACTAGCACCTCTTCTATTATCCTGGATGGAGCTTGAGCTCATTCTCCTAAGTATCACAAGAATGGAAAAACAAGCACCACATGTACTCACCATCAAATGTTACTAATTGATCAACACTTATGTGCACATATGGAAGTAACATTCACTGGGTGTTGGGCAGGTGGGAGGGAGGAAGAGGGAATGGGTAAATGCACATCTAATAGGTGTGATGCGCACTGTCTGGGATGGGCATGCTTGCAGCTCTGACTTGGGCAATGTAAATGCAATATATGTAAACTAAACATTTGTAACCTCATACAACTTTGAAATAAAAAAAAATAAAGTCTAAAGTCCAAAAAAAATTTTAATGAATAAAAGAATAGTTCTAACCAAATAATTCTAATATTTACCTGTATGGCTTCTCTGCAAGACCATGGCTCTAATCATATTATGCTGTGAAAAATGTCATTTCATGATCAAGACACATAGTTAGCTGCTATATTGACTAAGTCTCTTCTAAATCTAGAACTAATATTTGATTAAATAACACCAAAGATAAGATATAGAATGAAGATCATTGGCATAAGTTTGTTATGGTAAGCATAAGAATTTATTGAGCATCACATATAGGTAAAGCATGTCACACATACATACAAAGATGTGACTATAAATATGAGATCTGCCCTTAAAAACTTCAGAATTTATTGGAAGGATTATTAGCCTTGCACCCATAAGGTTTGCTAAGGTAATTTAGTGAGGTGTCAGTATTTCCTCCAGTATTTGTATCTCCCTTGTATAGTTTGGCAAATTTGCATGATTTGTCTAAAGTTAAATGGTCATTCACTAGGAATGGACTAAATATTTAATAAGATTATTAATAACTTCTGTCTCATATAACACTGTGAAATGTGCTGTGATAGGATGCTTTTAATTGATGAAATTTTTAAAAACTGTATATTTTTGTTTGTTTTGAGCTCCTCTGTTCTCCTGACATTTAGACTCAATCTCCAAATGATTGACTGATTAAATACATGTTAATATTATAATCTCTTTCTTTAGAACAAAACTGGGTATCAGTTATTTTCAATATTCAATTTCCAAACACAATTTATTTGTTACTTACACAGAAAGTTAAAGTTTTTTTAAATATCATTTTGGGAAATTCATAGAGTTCTGAAGTATGAGTGTGTCATCCATCGCCAAAAGCACTGGGAAACAGTATAAGTCAAAGATGAGTGCAGTGGCCTTAAAAAAAGAAATAAATTGTAGCACGTATTGCATTGGTTATGACCAGGCCCCTAAGCTTACCTCCTTTATCCACAGAACAAATATATGCAAATCTTGACCTGTGGTTTTATATCTCCTAGACATTGAAAAGATAAAAACAAGCTGATAAATGAGGTAACAAATGTATCATTGCCTTTAAATTCTGAAGTCTAGTACCACTGTTGACTATATTTATTATATCTCTAGGTAAAATTCAGTCCAAGGGGAACTAAGCCCAACAGAAAGCATTAGTCACTGGGAGAATAATTATAAAGCTTAATTATAATTAGAATCAAAGCAAGACACTGGTGTTCAATTGCCACCAGCAAGTGGGATAAAGTATTTCAAATACTTTGGGTCAAAGATGAGAAGATATATAGGCATTACCACAGAGATGATTTTTGGTATGAGTGAGATGCTAGTATTTGAAACCAGATGACACAGAAATAGTTTTATCTAGCAGATTGGCAAGTTACACTGCCTTTTTTATTTTTTTGAGGTAGAAACTATAAAATACTGAATTACTACCTTACAGCACAGCCGCAATTTTAAGAATTTTAGACTAATATTGACTGCTGTCAGATCAGTTTCTAGATTTATTGACTTAAGGAGTAGATATAAACTGGGGTGAAAGCAAGGTCAGGTCAATATTTATCTTGTGAATCAATAGATGTTGATACTAACAAAAAGGGAAGCTCAATAAATGTACAGGGTTGATAGAAAGAGGAAAATCTGATCAAAAAGTTTGTAATTTTCAAATTTCCTTAGCAAATTTAACTTGTCAGTTTCAAATATTATTGGATATTATTTACCCTAAGGGTATAAGGGAAAAATATTTGTAAATAGTAGTCTTAAAAGCATAGGCTACATACTACACACACACACACACACACACACAATGTTCCTGTCTACGTAGGGCAAGTGTTTTTCAATCATATTGCATTATTAGCTATTAAGGTTCTTTTCATATTTTAGGTTTTATTTATCTGACATGGGAGAGAAATAAGCAAATGAGAGGATATTTGATGTTGAATCAGAATTTTGCTCAATTTTCAACCTAATTTCCCTTGAAATGTAGTCCCTGAGAATGAAGTATGATTACTTAGTTTACCTGTATAGCTCCTATGTGCACCAAGGGATCTGACATACTGTAGACATACAAATCTTATTAGTGAAAAAATTTGTTTTTCCGTAGTTCCTGATTTCAGATTCTCAAGACTCCTCGATCCTTCAAATCCATTCCAGATAATTGAAAATTGGTCAACATCTATTGAAGGCCACCTAGGGGTAGGAAATATGTAAGAAAAAGCCACAAAGCCCATGGTCTATGCCATACAGATTCTTGCCTCATTTAATGAGAGAGGATAGAGCACACAAGACACCGAATAGTGCTTAGCAAGCATTGCGTAGTTAAGTAAAAGTTATCATATTGTAAAATATGTGCATGAGACCCAGAGATAGGAAATGCGATCACATTGGGGAGACTTTTGGGATTCTAAATAAAATGTATTACTGAATAAGGAATAGACTTATATTCTAGCCTGATTAACAAACAAAACCCAAGAGAGCAGTGAAGAAATGAACAGGTTGTTCCCTTCATCAGATCCCTTCTAGAAATAAATACTTTGATTAGAAAATTATAAAAATATCTTCAGACAAATCTATAAGCTTTCATTTTAAAGATCTAAGCCAGAATATGACCTCCAGTATTTCAGAATGTCACAATTATTTTTTCCAAGCCAATAGGAAAATTGTCTTTGTCTCAAATCTTATGTCATGTTAACCAATCTTTTTTTTTTGTTACATATAAATGACAATTTAAAAAATGTTCACCTGTCTATGTCTTATACTAAATTATGGTCATCTCAAGGGAATGGACTATGTTTTCTTTCCTTTGCTTCGGTAGGTTCTAACATATACCTTTCATGTAGTGGTACTCATTATTTGATGAAATAGAATCCTCAAATAAAAGCTTCTGATAAGTGAGTTATTGTAAGGAAACATATTCTATTCAGTGAGAAGGGAAAACTTTCACGACTATTTTCTTTTTACTGTGAAGACACCTACTTAATTTGTGAAAAGTGGGAGGACAAAATAAAAGACTGTAAATTCCTGTTTTTAATATGCCTTCTTTTATTTTGTTCCCACTGACAAGTTTATCAGGGTCTTTTGCACACAGGAGATTCACTTCGAAGTAAACAAATTCTTATAAGTTTACAGGCTCAATGAAAAAACACTTATTTTTGTGTGAATGCTGGTAATTTTGAAGTACACGTTTATTTGAACCATCCAAACACAAACTAATAGGGTTTGAACACATTCAGTAAAAGAAGGGATGCAGCAAAGTTGACACTAGTGTCACCATGGGGAGGGGAGGAGAAAAAGAAGACAGCCACTTTAAGGCACAGAAGTTTATTGTTAACTTGAGAACCAGTTATTGTACACACGTCAAAATGTTTCTTTCAAACTCGTGAGTTACGCTTCATAAGAGGCAATGATTGCATGTCCTTCAATGTGTGGCCTACAGGTAGAGAAACCATCTTATTTATCATCTAAATCAAAATGCTTTCCAGAGTTAAAGGGAGCACTCTTAACAACATATTTACTGTTAGTGTTAGGAGGAATGCCAGGACCATGGAGTCAAGCTGGGACAGATGGTTACCTTGTATGAACCACTTGTGTTGGAATTGTCTGGGGTGCTTCTATGAAAATATGAATTCTGGGCTCAACACCAGCCTCACTGAATCAGAATCTCTAAAACTGGACTGGGACTCGGCATTTGACCAAGCACCCCAGAAGGTACTGATGCACATTGATGTTGGGGAAGTTGGAGTTGAAACAATAGGTCAAAAAAGAATGAAATCAGAATGAAGAGGCAGGTTGTAACATTTCATACTCATCTGGTACACGCAATTTTGCTCCTTACCATACCTGAACATGCTGGACTCATGATTCAGTAAGATTTGTGAGATTTATAATATAGAACTTTATAGTGGGATCTTGTACATTCTTTGGTATATTACAAATCCCCTATTTTACAAAGGTGGCCCACAAATTCAGGCTGAGTGGAGATGAGAACTCAGGTCTTAAGATAAGCTGCAGTGCCTTTGCTCTATCCAACTAACACCTCCTGGTAACTCAACAAAGGGAAAAAAAAATGGGAATGAAACACATGAGATTTGAATTCACGGCTTTACTGGACTCCCACTCCCAATCCCAGGAGCCCCAAAACAATAATTATAAATTAAAAAGACAAAGGTCTTCTGTTCTTAAAAAAAAAAAATAAGGAAAAATATAATTAAAGACTCTTGAAAGCAGGTGTTTTAAGACCACGTTTTTAAACTGAAAATATTTAACTCTAAGATCATATTATTTTAACTTAAAATACATTCAAATAAATTCAAAACTATATTACTCAGAAAAAATGATCATAGTCTCTGACTATTACATCCATCACTCCAATTTTATACATACAGTGAATTCTAGCCTGTAAAAGGCACAGAGTACATTGGCCAGAACCAAAGAAGAATTCATTTCATTTATATTCAACTTTTCCAAAATATGACTCTTTTATTATGGTTTTTCTGAACAAGGCTTATCTGCCAAGAAATGAGCATGAGTAGGAACAATCTACTGTAACAAGAGGAAGGTTGTTTTCTTAGCATCAATTATATGCAGATTTCTATATTTCAAATAAAACATTAAAATTATAGCTTAAATGATTAAATATTATTTGACCCAAAATAAAAGAAATAAATTCACCAATTGTGGTTTCTCAAAGCTGAAAAGACTATTTCTCATCCAGAACAAAAAAAGGCACCATTTGTTTGATATCATTTTGATGAATTATTAATTTTATCACAGCTAAGATGACAGCTAATATTAGAACATTGAATTATTAATTTTCAAATGTGCAATAAAAAGCAGAATAAACATAAACTGAGCTGTGTTTTACGTATGGGTTACATTGCTTACATATTCTATTTAAGAGAAATATCAAAGGAAACAGAGGAATTAAAAATCTTGTCAACACTTCTGATGAATTCTTTTACTCAGGAATTTATATACCATTTCAAGATATAAAGCACAAATAACATTATGTATTATCTGATAATAAATGTGATTATTAAACATTAAAGTTATGCATTATCCATATCACAAGTCATCTTTGTGTAATTCCAAGTATGATAGTTAAATTACAAAGCCGTAATAAGAGAGAGAAACATCTGTGGTTTTAAAGGATTCACCACTAATCCTCCCGGGATTATTTTATTGAGAGATGCAAACTATTTCTTTGGAATAGCTTCAAGTTACTTTTTAGCAATTTTTTTTTTTTTTTTGGTCATGACAGTTATTTCTGTTACCTCACAGAATAAAGCTCAAAGAGGTCCCAGTCTTCCTCAAATGTACAGTGTTAGTGAAGTTTCAGTCCTAAAACAAGGACAGACTTTATACAGCTCTGTTGCACTAGGGGCTATTGTGGATTGTCCTGTCAAGTATCTCCTCATAAACATCCCCTGGACTCTTGAGCCTTCAAAGCCTTAACACTTGATTCCTGAATACAAAAGTGTTTCCATAGTGTTGGCATCATAAGCACTCAAGCAATGCAGAACAGAGCCACCGCTCAGAGCACAGGGACAGTTAGCAGAAATGGGGAGGAGGTTGTAAGCAAACAGACAGACTGATGGACAATTTTAGGACATAATTTGCTGCCAGAAGAAAGTAGGCAGTTTCCATTCCAGAGTTCACAAGAATTTAATGCAAAGAAAAGATAGATTCACTTCTATTAAAAAAAAATTGTTTTTTTTCTTTATTATGGCATTTTCTGTTTGAGCACTAGGATCAGGGAGTATGAAAAAGGAGAAGTTTCACAGTAGAAAGGCGGTTTTTTTTTTTCTTTGCATTGAAGTAGGACCCCAAAGAGAAAACATGACTTATACTTCATCTAATTTAGACAAGAATGATTTTAGCAATAAATGCACTTATGATAATAATATTCAAAGTCATGATGTCTAATCACTGTTTTTACCCTCCATCACTGCCATATATGCCCTAATTTAGGATCCTGTGAATGCTTCTAGAAGATTGTTATTAATAGATTGTGTTATGTTATCTAATAATTAAGACACATGTTTTGTGTTATAATACACATCATCAAGAAACAAATTTCCTAATGATCTAATTCACATATAGAAGAAGATCTAGTAGTATGTTTTATGCCCTTCTGCTCCCAATTCTGTAAAATAGATTTTATATATGCATCTATTTTTTAAAAGATTCAGTAACTTGCCCAATACTATATGCCTAGTAAGAATTCAAAGGCGTATCTGTGAATCCAAATCTCCTCTCTTTTCCGGAAAATACTTCTCCCTTTTGAAGATTCACAATGTATGTTAGATTATTAAAATATCTAAGAACTCTTAAACAAGGACTCTGTAAATGTACTTAATTTAGCATTTTCTCCCTAGATTTACATAATAAATTAATAGAGTCCTCCCAACAACCCTATGAGCTATGTACTATTATTACCTCACTTTTAAGTAAGGAAAGGTTAAGTAAACTGTTGGTTACTGGCAGGTCTAGACTTTGAACTCAGGGTATTTGACTCAATCATGGTATTGCATAATGTTCATGTAACATAGTTTATTATATTATTATGTAAATATATGTTGTCTAATAATATAATATTAGTGAAATATAGCACAACATACTAAACTAAAAGCATTGAGAATTTGAAGCAAAAGAGACTATCAGGGACTGTGGCTCCTGGATTAATCAGGAAGAAAAAATTTGAGCTGCTTTCCTTAAATACAAAAGAGAGTTAAGTCAACTTCCTTCTAGAATGTGGTGGTTTATCTCTACTTTTCTCCCCCTTCATTTCCATTGGCTGGTCTCCAGCCTCTGCACCCTTCCCAGCCCTCTGCAGCTTCACTGGGAGGCCCCACAAGGAGCCCAGAACACCGAGTGTTGCTGGAAAGAACCTTCACATGCTCACTCCTAATGTGCTTGCACTAGTTTATGCCTTGAGACCATCAGACCCAACCTACTTGTGCTCTTTATTGATGTTTATGTCAGTTACTGCAATAAACCCAAGTTCTGATTTTCTGCGCTCTATTTCATATGTCTCTGTGTTTACCCCTATTTCTATACCTTCCTGACTCCTAAAACTTCCACTAGGCCCTCTTTGACTCACAGCTAGTCCTCCATAAATCTCCTGATATAGATCTATCTTCATCTTCTCTGAATACCCCCTTCCCCTTCTTGTTCTATTAATAAAAGAATCCCTTGAAGGCACTTTCTCTTCTTCAGTCCTCTCAGTTGGGACCTGATTTTGCTCTCCCTCACTGAGTGTGAAGGTTGGGTACATTTTTTCCCTTGCTCTACTAGATTATTTTCCTTCCTTCCTCCCAGAAAGCAAGCAGCTATGAGTCTCAAATCATCAGACTGTATCCCGCCCACTGCCCTTCCAAGTTGTAGCCTTTTACCGATGTACTGTGTCACTCTCCCTCCTTGGTTAAAAGTTTAATTTCTAAGTTTGCTGTCATCTCTCCAAAAATACCCCTAACATAATTCCTGAGGATTTCAGCATCCCTGTAGTCATAGATGATCCTTCTGATAACTCTTCACACCTTGGCCTCTGCCCTTTCTCAGCTACCCTCTCTCAAAGTTATGTCCTAGACCCGGCTGTTACCAACAATTCAACTATTTTTGTAATGTCAGTTTAAAGCCTTTCACTCCTGCAACCCCATAGCCTATCCTTACAGCTAGTTTCTCAGTACCGACAGTCCCTGAGACACACACACACTCACACACACACACACACACACCCCACCCTTTAGCTAACTTGCTCACCTACCAGGTATCAATTTAGGTATAACTGCCTCAAAGCAGAATCTCAATTTTCTTCCTTTGATCAGAAGCTTCTCTTCCATTACCCATCATGCTCTGCTCATCTGTTATCACAGCGGTGTTCATGCGGTATTTATTATATAATAGCCTGTTTATATTTCCAACCATACTTACTTTTCTTAAGAACAAGGATCATGACTATATGATTCACTCTTGAATCCCTGATATCTATTATAGCTTATTGTTTTCATAAAGTAGTAATTCATTAAACTTTTCTTGCATTTATAGATTTAAAGCAAAACTTTTGCTTTGGATTTGGCAACTTAGTGATTTCTCATAATCATATGGATTATGGTTTCATGGTATGAAGAGTGGCAAGAGAAAGCCATAAATTAAAGGATAAATTTTTAGAGAAGAGTAGCAGCTGTTCTAAGTTTATGTTGACTAAGGCATGCATTAATGATGGTTTTCTGGAATTTAGTGTTTATAGTGAGGTGCAGAAGGTGTGGGCCAAGGTCCTTATGGTAGATAATACTACAGGGATCAAAAGGACTCTAAGAACATGTGTCTATACTATGTAAAGGCAAATTTAGCCAATATCAAGTACTTGAAAACAATCATCCTGATATTTCTCACTTTGGATACCAAGTTGGTTAACCTCAGGTTTGTTCATCTAGTCATTCAAAATTTTTCAGCAAATATTTATTCCCTACTCATCACCACCACCCCCTTTCCTCCAACTGACTTAGTTCTATGGTCTCATGGTGGGAAGAACATACTTTCCCACTTTGTGGCTTGTTTTGACAAATTAGATATTAGAGGAGTGTATGGTGTGAGCTTTGAGATAGGCTAACATTGTTGGACTTGTGTTCTTATACTCCTGCATTTTGGTATGAGAAGAACATGCCTTTAAATATGTATCTATTGTTGGTCCAAAGATTATCAGAGACATGTGGAGCACATCTGAAGTCAACCTGCATGTTGAAGCCCAGTTAAACCATATTTGCCAAGATCAGCCTAGACCTTAAAGACCTGCGGATTGTGCCTGAAAAATAAGCACATGTCATAAGCTAGAGAGTTTGGGGCTGGTTTTAATGCACAATTATTGCAAAGAGACCTAACCCCTTTGTCCTTCTCTCCTTCCTAAAAACTTTAAAAATAATTTGGAATGGGCCCAGAACAAAATTTTATTACTTCTATGTCCCTAATGAAAACAACAGAAGTGATACTGTCCTTAATGGTAAACCACTGAGAAACGGGAAGAGGTCGAGTTAAGTCATCAACTGAGTCTTTAATTTTTGTACAACCCCTTTAGATATTTCTCCTGTGAAATTATAATCGACATATAGGTTAAAATGGCCAATGAGGCTTCCATTTCAAATATGGAATCAGATTATTCTAGTTGTCACCAAAACCCATAAGTATCCTTTGGAATTGGAGATCAATGGAGTGAAAATACTCAGTTGGGAGTTACAAACATTGCCAGTTCCGGAAGCTGCTTGCTATGCTCTGGGAGGCGAGGAATATTTCAGGATAACAGCCAACTGCATGGAAAATCAAAAAGTGACGACGAAACTCCTCTCAAACATCATATCGTCTTTGTGAGAGCAGCCTATCATTTATTTCCTCAAACACATTTAACACAACTTTCTTGCAGCCGAGCAACCTTTGGCCATGCAAAGCAGGATGTTATTCTCTTACATGTGCTGCCAGAGGGACTGGAAGAGCAACAGCCTTAAAGGAAGTGTAAACATCTTTTATTTAGCTAAATGGAGTGTGAACTAAAGTTGCTACATTAAAGAAGGAGCCAAAATAGACATACACGTACACATGCACACGCATGCGCACACACATGAACGCACCTCCCCCCCACTTTTGGCTCTCTGACTCTGAAAACTCAGAAAACTTAAATTCATAATTGTATTATCCTGTCTTATTGTACTGTATAAGGCACATCTTACTAGAATTTACTCTTGTTATGTGATTATTGCATTTTACAATAGCAATAAACATTTACATAGCTCTTGCTCTAAGTGAGAGTTCTGCTGAAAGCATTTTATTAAAATTAATTCACTTTATTTAAAAAAACAACTCTGTAATCTTCACCCAACAGCAATAGAATACGCATTCTTATCAAGTACACATGGGGCATTCTTCAGAATAGATCACATGTGAGGTCCCAAAACAAGCCTTAAATTTAAGAAGGCAAATTAATATTAAGTAGCTTTTCCAATCACAATGATAAAAAACTAGAAATTAACAACAGAAGGAATCTCAGCAAATTCAAAATAATCCTATAAGGAAAGTAATTTGATCATTATATGACTCATGATGTAACTGAGACGCAGAGAACTTAAGAACTTTGCCCAACATCACACACTAAATGGTGGAAGTAGGATTTGATTCCAGAATCCATGTTTGAAAAACTGAAAATTTTTGCACATTATATCAGGGCAAAAATAAGACAGACTGCAATTTTAAAAATGTGATTTTTTTGAAAAATTTCGCTTTCAGATTTCATTGTGTATACAACTTCATAAAGCAAAACAATTAAAATGTTAAGATACTTTTAGCTCTACTTTTTGATTATTCAGTTGCATTTAAGTCTAATTACAGAAACAGTTTACCGTTTACCATGCACATCTTAGCTAACAAAGTAATGTGCATTCATTATACACATAGAGAAAGCTTTAATTGATGTATGAAGAGGAATGAATGAAAGGGAGGGGAGAAAAGATAAGGAAATGCTACTCCAATTAAAAAAACTAAATTATGCAGTTGTTATTTTTAAAGTAGATTAATTTTTTAAACTACTAAAAAGTTACAAGGAAGGTAGGAAACAAGAAAATCAATATATTTAAGCTTTGTCAATAACTGCTGTCACTTCAGGTCATTATTGTAGGCTTAGTTCTAGAGTGAAAGAGCATCCCATAAGCAATTCATTTATAGGTAGCTCAATATTCAATATTTCAGATATTTTAACTATTTGTCACATGATGACATTTGTCACATTTGGCAGTTCAAAGGTAAAGTTACGTGGTTTGGGGTATTCCAAATGTGTTTATTTCTTTTAGGACTGATCTCACTTCATTAGATGAGTAGATCGCTATTAAAATGCCATGATAATTTGAGGAATCTCGAAAAGCAATGATAGCTAAGATTTCCTGAAAGCTGTTTTGTACTGGGCACTGTTCGCAGCATACTGCCTACATTCTCTCATTCACTCTTTGCAAACATCCAGCAAGGTAAAATACTGTTATTATTGTTCCCATTTTACAGATAAGGACGTTGAGGCCACACTGAGGTTAATATAATCCTATAATTAAGGATACATACCCAGTCAACCTTGCTCTGGAACTGTGCTCTTAACAAGCTTTTCCTCCAGTTTTCCTCTCCCGAGCTTTTTTTCCCTCCTGTTCCTTGCTAGAGGGGCTTCATCTTTCAGTGTATTGCTTTGAAAATATGGCAAAGAAGCCTGTGTTGAATGCAAACATTTCACTGGGGAGAAGGAAGAATGAGAAGCAGGGCATTTTACAGTAGAGGACTGACTTGGTAGAAAGCACTGGGCTGCCAGAATGAAGGATCAGATAGCGAAATCATAAAATCCCCGGGAGCCGAGCTAAGAAAAGGATGGGGAGCACATGAGAATAATTTATAAAGGCAACTCCTCCTATCCCATAGTTACCTCCATGATTGCTCTTAACAGCCATTGAAGTCCTTGCAGACAGTAGGCTTTTGCTTTCCCAGGTGCTGAGCCACACAGGCCTCTGCGAGCCTAGTAGCTGACTACAGCTGCATCTCTACTACAACTGGGGTGGACTCGAGGTTTCAACCCTTAGCATATTAGCTGTGTCTGTGGGAGTTCATGACCCGGGTCGGCCAGTGGAGCTGGATGTTCACCTGAAACCACTCTCCTCCACCAGAATCACACATTCTTTATGACTACACTTCACCTGATTTCCAACTACATTCCAGCCACCTCATCCCTGTGAAAATGAAGTATAGCTTTGAGCACTCCATTCCTTCCCTGGGCCAGACACCTTTCAGATAGTGACACAGCCTTTTGTCTCTGCCTCATCTCTTTCCGCAGCTCAGCAGATACCAGAAATGTGTTCCAATCTTCCTTCAAACTAACCACTTCAACACGTAAGACCACCTCACACCTAAAATTTTGAGCATTGCTACTGCTTAGCAAACACTGTCTTGTCTCACCCAGCAGATCGCTCCCCTTGAAAAAAAAAGAAAGACTACCTAACGTGTCGTCCCGGTTATCCAAGGATAGCGGAGCGTACATCCCAGGGAACAGTCATACTGGTTGTCCTATCTCTGACTCCTGGTTTCTCTCTTTTATTCTCATTTTCCATGCCTCACCTTGTCCTTTATTCGAGCCCCAAAGTATCTTGAGTGCCAAGCCCACACAGGTTGTGACAGGCTTTACTTCTATCGCTAGCTGAAAACAAAGAAATTCTACACAGAAGGAAATCTTTTCAAGTCGAACTTCTGTCAAGCAGTCGGAGGAGCGTGTGGTTTTGTGGTAAGGTCTGTCAGAGTGGGTTGTGGAAGTGGCTAAGTGTTGCAAGCGATAAATGACTCTACTGCAGTGCTCATGGAGCTGTGTGAGGGGTGCCCTGCCTCTTACCCATCCGTTTCTCGCATCTTCTGAAGCTCAGAACAAGGCCCTCAGTTACTTGACACAACAATATCATAAGCCGTTTTTTATTTTTTTTTAAAAAATGTATTGTTAGGTATAAAATAAAAAAAAAATACCATGTACTATGCAAAACCGGTTTCCTGTTAAAAATTATTTGAAGGAAAGCTTTTTTGTTTGCCCAGCCCAGGAATTTTTAGTAGAGGTTCTCTAACGCAATTATCCTTTCTCTTATAGATGAATTCAATAAATATGGACCAGTTCTGTGCTAGAGGCTTAGAATACACGTTGGCTTATAGTCTAGCTGGGGACAAAAAAAATGATAAATAATTATATATTTGAATTTTCAGGTAACCAGGTAAAACTACACATGGCAAATAAGCGGAGGAGGAAACCTGCGCAAGAGAGTCTGGCACATTGGAACAAAGGAAAGAAACTCAATATGGCTGCAGCATAGTGAAACAGTGACAAGCAAGAACTTGATGGTCTCGGAGAGAGGTAGGGAGGCAGGGAGCGAGAGAAGGAGGAAGGGAGGAAAGGAGAGAGGTGGAGCGAGGGGGAGCATGAAGGGGAGCAGGAGCAGGAAGGTCAGATAATAAAAGTCCATAATAAACTCTGGGGATATTTTCCTGGTCAATGAGAAATTATTGAAAGGTTTTAAGCAGTAGCATCATACGATGAAAATTATATGAACTTTTAAAGGACTGTGCTGGTTTCAGTAAGGGGATAAATAGGGGAAATTACAAGAGAGGTACAGTGGCTTTGATTTGGCTGGTGACAGGGAGTATGGAGAGTTGAATGGATAGAATAGGAAAAGTAGACAGAATTAACAATCGCTCAGGAGGTTAAATCTTTTACAAACAAGAGATAGTCATTCTCATAATCTGACCAAACCTACCTCACCAGCTTCAGCTAAAATCAGTCTCTCCCTTTACTCTTTATGCTCCAACCACAATGACCTTCTTTGAGTTCCTCAACCTCAAAAGCTCTTTGCCACTCCTGGACTTTTTCATACACATTCCTTCTGCCTAGCAAGCCCTCTCTACCCCTGTCCCTCCAATTTCAGACCTTCCCTCAAGCCTTGATATTCCTGTTACATATTCCCAGAGCACACTGATTTTTTTTGTGGAGGAGGGGAGCAGTAGTCACTGCAATCACGCTCAAGTACTTTGCTAAGAGGATGAAGAGTCTCTCTCATCATAGTCAGGGCCTTGGGTACCCTGCTCTTTACCATGTGTCCTATGCCAGGACACTGCCTATACATGGCGAGGGCTGAATATATATTTGCCAAATAAATAAGCAAACTCAGATGTCTAGGCTTTATTAAGTTTATTTTAAAAACATGCCTATCATCATAGAGTCAGTGTGACCAAAAGACATGATCTCCTGCTGCAAAAGGATGCTCGATGATGTTTATCTCCTACTTAGAGGTGAAATGCCCGACCTTCAAATTGGCAGCACGAGCAGTTTGGTCTAATTTCAGTAGTTCTCAGCCCTGGCTGCACAGTACCACAACTTGGGTAGCTTTTAAGAGTCCTGATGTGCAAATCCCATCCCAGAGCAATTGAATCAGAATCTCTTGGGGTGGGGGTAGATGCTCGTATTTTTAGATGATCCAGAAGATTACAATATTCATGAGAGGTGACTACTGTGTGACGTTTACTCAGCCAAATCAGATAAAATATCATAGATATGGAGATCTCGTGTTCAAAGACATTTCTATAACCTGTTAAGCTCACAAAACCAGGGACTGCGTCATTATCCAATTTGCAATTCATTTGTTTAAATATGTAACATTTGTACCCCCATAAGATGCTGAAATTAAAAAAAAATATGAGGAAAATATTAAGGAGAAAAAATTTACAAATACGAAAAAAATAACAATTTCCCAGAAGCATTTATTGGGTACCTATTATGTATCATTATTACATTAGGTAATAGAGATCAGATATTTTTAGGACTGAGAGTGTTTAGAAATAAAATTTGTTTCCTAACTGAGATAACAAAACATAGTAGCTCCCAAAGCCATAAAATAATCTGACTTGTGTATGCAAAACCACTTCAATTATCATTATTTTCATTGACTTGACTTTGAAAGCCCTTATTTTTATGTTTCACCTTCTAAATCAGTTATGCTCCTGTCTATTATTTCTGCTTGCATATGCTTTTTTTTATGTATTTCTACTAAGTATACTAGCTTTTTAAATGTTATTACACATTAAACATTATCGTAGAACAAAAGAATGTCTCCTAAGATTTATCAGTTTGCTCCTGTGACTTTTTTCCTTATTCAAACTATAATGAAGGATACAAATGAATTACTAAACACAAGTTACTTTACAGGAGAAAAAGTACCTTATACTTCTTCACAGAAATTGTGTTCATTAGAATGTGGAGAAGGAGAAACATTGAATCTATTTTTGGTGTTTGCTGAGAAACCAGAACCTTTGCACCCTCTTGTGCTAATTTTCCGTTCTAATACAGTACAAGGAATCCAAGGTTGTACACGTACACTTTGTTTATAAATGGATCTCGAGATGTATGGCAAAAAATAGCAGATCTTTAAGAGGAGATTTCCTTCTGTGTAAATGTGAATGAACTGTGTGCCAGTAAGAGGCCTGTAACATGAGTCTGCTTCAACCTCTTAGGGCTATCCTTGGATTTCCTGAATTCTTTTCAAGTGGTGACTGATTTGCAAACATCATTATTAATGGAACCATTTAGCATCATTTTGAGGGCCCTGCCAGCACTGCTATGCAGAATAGAGAGGCACTTTCTCACCTGTCTATGTTATT
>CAUYRT010011561.1:0-24012 GCA_963574885.1 Lepilemur ruficaudatus
GCAGGTTGTTCTCTTTAGCCCTGGCTTTGTTGGTTTCTTTTTGCTACGCTGACGCCACGGCACACAATCTAGCCCGGGCAACATAGTGAGATTATGTATAAAAAAAAAAAAAAAAAAAAAAAAAAAAGAAGGAGATAGTTAACATGGACCTGACCTGAATACCTCAGATACTGTGAGTCTCTTTCAATATTCACTCAAATTCTCAAAGCTAATTTAGACTCTATAACCTTTACCCAGAGATTCACTCTTATTCATAACTCGTTCAGTATGTTGATGATCTTTTACTCTGTAAACAAGGGGCTCTATATGCTTTCTTTGGATTCTCTCATTCTTATAAAGACTCTAGATGAATGAGGCCATAAAGCCTCTAGGTGTGGACTCCAGTGGGTAGACAAATAGGACATAAAATATCTCAGGGCACTCAAAGGCTCACTCCAAAATGCCTTGAGTCAATTTTGCTATAGCCCTCACTACGGCTTGCACATTGACAAAAGGAAAAATTGCCACTATTTACACAAACTCCACATGTGCCCTTTGAGTCTGCCATGTAGTTGGTACAATTTGGAAGTCTCATTTCTTAATATCTGCTGACACTCCTATTGCCAATGGACCTATAATATCAGATAGATTGTATTTTGAGCCAAACAGACTCCCTGTGGCCCCTTTTCTTTTTAACTTTTTGACTTGCACTTATCTCCTTTCACATGGGACGTATGTGCAAATGGAGGATAATTAAGAAAAAAATATATATATAGTTGGTACCACCCTGGGATCTACAGTATTTCTGACCAAATTATGTCCCAGTGCACTATTTGTAAGTCTCACCAAATCTCTGGAGGAAACCAACACTCTCCAGGAAGCCCCCAAAGGCGCAGACTATCCTTTTTGGCACTCCAAATTGATTTTATAAATTTACCTCCAGCCTTAGGCTTTTCTCACTGTTTGGTTATTGTTTATATGGTTAGTGAATAGACTGAATGCTATCCAACTAAGCATGCTGATGCTACAACCATGGTAAAGAAATTAGCAACTAAGTTTATTCCTTGTTTTGGTATTCCTTTATGGATTGAGTCAGATCAGGGGACTCATCTTACAGCAGAAATAAACTACTTGCTTGTGAAGGCTCTGGGATACTTATTAAAATTTCATACCCCATATCATCCCCAATCCTCAGAGCAAGTGGAATGTAAAAATCTAGAAATAAAAATGATTTTGAGAAAAGTCTGTCAAGACGCTGGACTTAAATGGCTGGAAACGTTACCTTTGCCCTTACAAAAATCTGGAATGCTCCAATTAGGCGATATGGTTTAACCCCTTTTGAAATAGTATTCTGTTACTTCATGGCTACTGACACCTATAAACCTCCTATTCCTAGACTGACTGAACACTATGGAGACTTAAGTGAACAATTCAATACTATGACTAGCTACATACAGACGCTGACTAACATGCTTGGAGCATATCATTGACAGGTGAAAGGACCATGGCCTCAGCCAACGGACAGGCCTTGTCATTCTGTTTGACCAAGAGATCGTGTGTACATCAAAGTTTTTAGAAGAAGATACATGCTGTCACCTTGCTGGGAAAGCCCATATAAAGTACTGTGAACTACCTACACTGCCATTAAAAAGAAAAGAAAAATCCTCCTGGATTCACATGAGCCATGCCAAACTACACTGAGACAATTGGAAGACAATCCCTACAGGAGGCTGGAAAGTAAGGATTTCCAGGCCGGGCTCCCAGGCCTCTGAAGCAGACATCTTCATGAAGTAGACAGCTTTTTCCCAAGATCACAGATAAAGAAACCCTATTTTTCATTTAAAAACTCCTTTTTTCCTTTTTATCTTCCCTCCCAAAAAAATGGTCCTTTTTAAACCCTTCTTGCTTTTAGCCTCCCCCTTCAAGGATTGCACGTTGGAAGCTAAGTGGAAATCACTTCAACCTATCCCATTCTCCCTTTTATCTTCCACTATGACTCTTCTTTCAAATTATACCTTGCTCTTACTAACCCTCACTGTTTTTTCCAGCAAGCCTGACACAGAACCAGCAATCCTTTACACCAGTCTTTCAAACCCTGGCCACACTAACTAATCAATCTAATTGCTGGGTATGCCAACACCTAGCCCATTCAAAGGAACCTAAACTCATTTTGTTTCTGCCAGTGTGAGAGCCTGGTGGAACCAGTCTGGAAGATGGATGTATGACAACATGTGGCATCCACAACCAAAGAAAAAACATCACGCTGCTTCTCCTGCTGGTGAGTCAACTGGACACAGAAAAACCTCTGAAGAGGCTCAAGAACTGTCAGGTAAATACTGAAAGAAAGAATTCTTCAGTAGAAAGAATTTTTATCTTTTCTAGATGACATACTAGGGCAATATTGTGATCAAACTCTATGGTTTGACTCCACAGAATGACAGTCTGACACTCTCAGGTGTACTAACCCTCATGATGTCAATAATTGTCAAATCACCAGTTGTTATGGAAGGTTCACAAGCCAGGCCTGTGCAACTTGGAGTAGTTCACTTGCTCCCATTGTTAAGCTGCCAAACACAAAAGATTGTATATGGACAGATGAAAAGTCTATACTGACTTGGTTAAGTGACAAAACCAAGTCCTATAACTGCCAGAACTGGACCAAAAGCCCTTTTATATCAAATATTTTGCAAGCTGTTTTGTTCCCACAGCTGACAGGTACACATGGACACTGGAGCTGTGGACGTGCCAATGAGGAAGAAGAGGCACAGCAAACTCCAGACTGGGAGGTCACAGGTTCCAACCTGACCCTATCTGTAAATTCACTGGTCTTTTTATTGCATGTGGTGATAAAGTATACAAGTGATTCCCACCAAAATGGTCAGGACGCTATGGACTTGGTTATCTGACACCCTCTGTTACCAGGTACTTTACTTTAAATGCCAGCCAAATTACAAACTTGGGCTCTTTCATTCATAAAGTGGTACCAAGCAAACTTACTAGCTGTGATATTTTAAAGAAAACCCACTTGTGTATCACAACTCTAAGTTCTTTTTGGTGCTCAGGACTCTTTCCCAGCACTTGGAACTCATGAGATTGAAAAGATGGTTTTGGATCTCTCCATAATAATAGAACAAGAGTTCAATATCACCATGCAAGCATTGGGAGCACTTCAGTCAGAAGTCAACACTGTAGCCTCTGTTGTATTTGAAAACTGCTGCATCCTGGATGCCCTCACAGCCCAACAGGGAGGAGCTTGCATGATTATTGGAGAAAAAAAATGCTGTTTCTATGTAAAACCACACAGGGAAAGTAGAGACTGTGATCTACATCTCTTAAAAGACAAGATAAATATTCTCCGTCAGATTGATGACGACCTATTTCCAAGAATGGGAGACTAGTTTAATGGGGTGTGGGGAAATGTGCTTAGATCTGTTCTTTTCTACTTATTTATTCTCATTCTAACCTATGTTCTTGTCTCCCTTTTCAGACCTCTTATTACTTAACTACTAACCAGATCTCTCTCTCTCTCTACAGCTACTGACTCAACTTTTAATGTGTGAAACTTCTAGGAAAGTTTCAGACAGGGGGATTGAAGGAGCTCAGGAAATCTCACCCCAAAATATGACTCGTTGGTATAAAAAATACTTTGAATTACAGGCCCTTCAAGATCAAAAAAACACTGGAGGGGCTTTCCCTCTATCTGCATAAACTGGATTGACAAATCAAAAGATCAAAGGCGGCAATTGACTTTCCTTCCTCTCCCTGTTATATCAATATTTTTCAGGAAGGAGGATCAAAAAGGCAACCAGACCTGGCCCAAATCATTTAAATATAATAGCTGTCTCTCAGGTTAATTTAATTTGTTCAGGTTAATTTAATTTGCTAAGAAACTGATTTACAAGTCAATCTGTTTCCCCCATCCATTTATCCTCCCTAGTACCATATGTTCCCCTAAACAGAATTACCTGTATTTCTAATCTTCCCCCTCCCCTCTAAAAGGTGTGTATGAAAATATCTGGATCCCATTGGGATATTGAGAAATCACTCTGTGATTCTCCCCATGCACATGGTAAATAAACCTTTGTCTTATTAATCTGCCTTAACGGTGAGTTGATCTTTCAGCAAACTTCTGGGGGAAAGGGCAAGTTTCCCCTCACCCCTACAGTGACTAGAGCAACCCACCCTCAGGAAGTTGCCCTTGGAGGGGACCGAAGGGGAGAGCCTCAAGCCCAACCCTCATTACCACCCAAAGCCTCTGGATAAAATGACTGAGCCATGGACTGACGCATGTGAGAGTTGGTGCTGATTCAAAGCCTTAGAGGCACAAAATCATTGTGTTCCTGATAATCAGCACAAACCCAGCAAACTCGATCATCTTCCCTGCATCCCTAGGCTTTATTATAATATATTGGAGACTTGAGATGGCTTGGCTGCCTTTTCTGAAGTTGACTTTTTTCCCCCAAATTATTATTCTCTTAGCAGACATAGTTTGGCAAATGTTTATTGTGAGATTACTTATACTGACTAAGTCTCAATTTCCTTATCTGCAAAATGGAAACAATAATAATATGTATCTTATAGAGTTGTTGTGAAGATTAAGTGAGATATTGAATCTAAAGTGTTTAGAGCAGTTCCTGGGCCATAGTTAGCACTTAATTTTATATATTATTATATTTCAGTTATTACTATTATAAATACAGTAGCCTCCCCCTTATCCACAGTTTTGCTTTTCAGTTTCAGGTCCCATGACCAACCACAGTCAGAAAACATTAAATAGAAAATTTCAGAAATAATTCACAAGTTTTAAATTTTGCACCACTCTGAGTAGCATGATTAAATGTTATACTTTCTCATTCCATACAGTCCTATCCCTCCTGGGACATGAATTATCCCTTTGTCCAGCAGATCCATGCTGTCTATGCTACACACCTGTTAGTCACTAAGTAGCTGCCTTCATCATCAGATCAACTGTTGTGGCATTGCAGTACTTGTGTTCAAGGAACCCTTATTTTACTTAGTAATGGCACCAAAGAGCAGGTGTAGTGATGCTGGCAATTCAGATATGCCAAAGAGATGCCATAAAGTGCTCTCTTTAAGTGAAAAGGTGAAAGTTCTTGACTGAATAAAGAAAGAAAAAAATAATTTTTATTACAGTATGTTGTTGTGATTGTTCTATTTTATTATTACCTTTTGTTGTTAATCTCCTTCTGTGCCTAGTTCATAAGTTAAATTTTATCATGGTATGTGTATACAGGAAAAACACAGTATATATAGTGTTTGGTACTCTGTGGTTTTAGCCACCCACTGGAACATACCCCCTGTGGATAAGAAGGGACTACTGTACTACTATTTACATGATATATCAGATACTCTCCTGGATAAGATGAGAGTCTCTGCCTCAAAGGGACTGCAAGTCTGACAGGAGAAAGACAGAGGCATAAGCAATTAATAGCAACATTTATTGTGTGATGCCCACTGAACAAAAGGTATCTGGAGTGATTAATCCAGGCAAGTGGGGGGAAAGTAAGACCCAGGGAATTGGGCCTCAGAGGCCTGGGTGTGTCTGTTCACTGCACTAGATGAGAAGGTGTTCACAAAGGTCAGGTGAACCTGAGCAGGGCCCCATAAAAGGGTATGGACTGTCTTTTCTCAGCAGGTTGTCTGTCTCCCTGAGCTAGAGATGCACAATTTCTATCCACTCTTCCAAACACTTGTAACAGAAGAAGGCCAACATATTAGAGATCACTCAAAGGATCATTAGGGGCCCCATAAAGTATGACAAAACTCATCCACATCAGCCAAGGGTACAAATGGCATGCCTTACCAGAAAATACAACCAGACCTGCACATTTACATAAGAACCTTGATTTTCCCCAAAATTCCATGAAGCTGATGCTTTCACAGACTAGGAAGTATTCAGCTGTTGCTATTGTCAACTCAAATAAATGATAGAGGCAAAAATCTCAGTCAATGGAGGTTTATTAAGCCAAGATTTTGAGGATGCACTGGGAAAAACCTGAATCACAGATGAGCTGTAGCTGTTTTTCTGAAGGGGAAGTTAGAATCTTCAACATTATAAAGGCATACAGAGAGAAGAAAAAAGGCTGGGGGGCTGCTTATGAGGCCCAAGAAATATACATTTTACATAAAATAAGGGAGTGAAGGAAGCATCAATTACGTAGATATCCCTGGGTAGGTTGAAGAATGTCTAATTCTGTCTTGTTTCCAGTTCTGTTACCTGTAAGATAAACTTGTAATACATTATTAGTGTGGAATAAATAGACTTTAATTTTAGGTGCTAGACATAGATACAATTTGCATGTCCTTGCTTATGGGAGGTTAGCAGGAGCTTTCCTTAATGAATGACCTGTGGGGTCAGCTCTTCACAGCTGCCTGAGGCTTTTACCTTCTCTTTTGTATAAGGAGTTGGGTGGGGAGTGGCCCTGAGACACTGAGAAAATCAGGAGTGGCCCTGATTTTCTTTTTACACTTTCAAAATACCATAGGATAGGAGGTAAGACTTCCAGAGTGGTCATATAAGGAGTTAATTAAATCATCTGTCCAGAGAAATGGGGATAAAACTGTCTAAAAAAAACAAAACAACTATTTAAAGGCTCTGGAAATTGGCCAAAGGGAATACAATAAATTGACAAGATATTGTCAATATCTTGACAATAATTCAAGAATATCTACTGAATATCTACTGAATCTCAGTAAGAACAATGAGAGACTATGGCATTTGAGCCAGGGGCTGTCCCAGCCCCTCCAGTTCTGTTTTATGGAAAATCTATTCTGGGTTGTTGGGGCAGTCCACAAAGACCAATATGTCCCATCCTCCTTCAGCTCTGGTTCCATAATGTGGAAGTTTTGGGGTGGCACATGAAGGCCAGTCACTCTCCCACCCCACCCCCATCCTGGAGCTCTGGATCTATCAAACAGAGAGTTGACTCTGGGAAGGAAGAGAAGATCATAAAAAATAGCTGCTCCTACATGTTCCTATTGCTCCAACTCTTATTTTGTGGTGGGGGCTTGGGAAACTGTGAAGACCCACAGATCTGAGGCCCTGCCTGAGAGGGATGACTTTATTTGGAACAAAATGTGGAGAAATCTACGCCTTCAGTGTTCTTGAAAACAATAGAGATCATACTGGCTAGCAATTAGAGAAGGCTAATAGCTGCATGGTACTAGTACAGGCAAACAAAATAGCAGAGCAGCCAGAAATTTAACAGGGAGATCCAGCAAAAGAGATGGTCAAAGAGGGCCCTGCCAAGATCATACTCATCCCTAGTGTTCCAGAAGGCTGTGTGCATGTGCAAGACTGTGCCCTCTCAGGAGCATCTAAAGAGCAGAGAAGGTACGTGTGGGCTTCCAGTCCCTGACTAAATGTGAAACATACTTACAAATTCTCTAAACTTTGAAAGTAGGCCCTTAGCCACATGCAAATTAATCCAACAGCAAAGGGTGGGAGGCTTACTGGCTCAGGGGGCATAAGCGCAACCTCTGGCCAATCATAGATGCACCAATAAACTATTCTGAACAGGGATGACTTCTAGGAAGCCAGGCTTAAAATAAGAATAAGGGAAAAAAACTGGGTACTCACATCATAGGCTATACACTGAAGGAGAAATAGATTTCACAGAATTATCCCAGGCAAGTCACTTAAACAAATAAGCAAACAAACAAATATTACAGCAATAACAACAAGAAGGCTTGAAGGAGGGGATGTGAAACAGGATAATCAGAATCTAGAGTCAGTGCAAATATATGTTCTAAAATGCATAATTTTCAAAAAAAAAATGTTAACATAGTCAAAGAATCAGGAAACAGCAACCTATGCACAGGGAAAACCAGGCAATAGAAACTGCCAGATGTTGGACTTGGCAAAGGAAGACTTCAAAGCAGCTATTATAAATGTGTTCAAAAACTAAAGGAAAGCATGTCTAGAGAAATAAAGAAAAGTATGATGACAATGGCTCATGAAATAAAGATTATCAGTAAAGGCATAAACATTTTTAAAGGAACCAATGGGAAGATATAGCATTGAAAAGTACAACTGCAATGAAAAAGTTACTATAGGGGTTGGGTCTCCATTCTGAAGGCTGTCATGTATATACATTAAATACATTTGTATCCCTTTTCTCCTATTAATGTGCCTCATGCCAGTGATTTTCAGTGAACCTTCAGAGGGCAAGGGGGAAGCTTTCCCTTTACCCCTACAATAGTCAGACTATTGAAAGAAAAAGACAAAGAGAAAATCTTGAAGGCAGCAAGAGAAAAATGACTCATCAAGTATAAGAGAATCACAATAGGATTAATAACTGACTTCTTGTCATAAATAATGGAGGCCAAAAAAACAGGGTAATAACATATTCAAAGTACAGAAGGGAAAAATATCTATGAACCAAGGATACTGTATGCAGCAAAACTCTTTCAAAAATGAAGGCGAGTGTTGCATGGGGGTGTGTGCCTGTAGTCCCAGCTACTCAGGAGGCTAAAGCAGGATGATCACTTGAGGCCAGGAGTGAGAAGCTGTAGTGTACTATGATGGTGTCTATTCATTAGCCACTGCTCTCCAGCCTGGGCAACATAGCTAGAACCTCATCTCTAAATATAAAACATAAATAAAATTTTTAAATGAAGGTGAAACAAAAATATTACCATAAAAACAAAGACTGAGAGAATTCATTGCTAATAGACCTGCCTTATAAGAAATAATAAAGGAAGTTCTTCAGGCCAAAAGGAAAAAAACATCAGATAGTAATATGATCCACTCAGAAAAACAGAGCACTGGTAAAGATAATAATGTTGTAATTATTTTAAAATTATAATTATATAGTTTCTATTTTTCTTAACAGATTTAAAAAACAATTGCATAAAACAATAATTATAAAATAATATTACTGGGCTTATAATAGGCAGGGGGTAATATATGTGACAATAACAGGAAAAAGGGCGATAAAGGATATGAAGCTATATTGGAGCAAGAAAATTACACCAAATGTTTAACTCGAAGCTATAGAATAAATAAATACTACCAGAAATGGCAAATAAGTAAGGGTAAAGGTGAAATTCTTTGCTACACAATAACACACAGGATGAGCAAAGGAAAGGAGCTCTGTTGTAGAAAAGTTACTATGTGTGCTGGAATTGAGTTAGTGTAAATCTAAAGTGCATTCTAATAAATTAAGATACATATTATAATCCCTAGAGTAACCACTAAATAAAAACTCAATGGGCTTTTAAATACCAATAAAAGAATTAAGATGATACATTAGAAAATATCCACTTATTACCAAAGAAGGCAGTAAACGAAGAACAGAGGAACAAAAACCTGCTTCATGAGTGAGCTTTTGAACAGGAAGATAAGCACTACTTCTTCCAACACGGTGCCTATCTTTTTGAGTATGCATGAGAATTCATGTGGCATGTTTATATTCCTTTGAGGGTTTTTGCCAGCTTTGGTTGCCTCTTAACACCGCTTATGCCAGAAACATGGCCCTTCCAATACATGGCCTTAGCCTTTCATAGGTGGGTGATAGATTACATGCTCAATTCGTAGCCCGTGGATCTCAGCATATTCTATAGAAGCTCCCCACGAGTTATTAATTGAAGCCCATGCAAAAAAAAATAATATGTTAAAAATTTTTCTGCTATGTAGGCTGGCTACCATGGTAACCACCAATTTCTTCCAGATCTGGGCAATTTTAAATGCAAAGTGGTTTGAAAAATCAATTTTTATTTACAGGGATTCAAAGCTTCATGAAGGGTTACAGGTGGTAGGTGCTGCAGATAAAGCTAATACTGACATCTCCATTCGTGAAATGTCCCTCTCATTGATTCCACCTTACTTGGTATATCAAGCAGCCCTTTGTTCTCATAACAGAAACAAAACAAAGGAAAGCCATGCTTCTTTATGTAGACAGTGGACACTGTTTCTCTACAAAAGCCTTTGCTCAGATTCTAAGGCTTTGCCCTATGCTCAGATCCACTGTATGGGCTCTGGCATGGGGTCCCATGTCATCAACAAATTGTTGAACCTCATGAGAAATGTGCTCATTAATCAAGCTACTAGACTGGTACACCTTGGGGAGGGAGATGGGGGAGAGGGTGGTACAACACTCAGTCCTTTTTTTTTTTAAGACAGAGTCTCACTTTGTTGCCTGGGCTAGAGTGCCATGGCGTCAGCCTAGCTCACAGCAACCTCAAACTCCTGGGCTCAAACAATCCTTCTGCCTCAGCCTCCCGAGTAGCTGGGACTACAGGCATGTGCCACTATGCCTGGCTAATTTTTTCTATATATTTTAGTCGGCCATTTAATTTCTTTCTATTTTTTGGTAGAGACAGGGTCTCGCTCTTGCTCAGGCTGGTCTCGAACTCCTGAACTCAAATGATCCACCCGCCTCAGCCTCCCACAGTGCTAGGATTATATGTGTGAGCCACTGCACTCAGCCTGGGTCCTTTCAAACTTATTTGTATTTTTAAAAAAATACTTGTTATAAATGTATCAAGATTTCATATAACAGTCATAAAATAAATTCTTAAGACCTGTGTAATGAATCATGGATATGTGGAAACAGAAAAAGTACCTGTATAGTGTCTTCAAATATCACAGCCAAAATCACATAATTGCTTAAATACCACACACTCTATGGTTATATATCATGGGCACCACGTTTTACTTAATTCTTAGACTAGTACAAAGTTTCTGGAGTCAGACTGCCTAGTTCAGGCTGCAGCTCTTCTGCTATTGTTTATGTGACCTTGGACAAGGTACTTGGCTTTTTTTTTTTCAACATATATGCATGTATTTATTTAGTCAACAGATATTTATTTATTGAGTGCTTACTAATCATAAGGTACTGTCCTGTGTGTTTGGGATATAGCAGTGAACAAAACAAAGAAAAAATCCCTGACTTCAAGGAGCTTACATTTTGTTGTAACAAGTAATAAACAAGCAAATAAGTGTTATAAAATATATACAGTATTATGTCAGATAGGGACATAAATGCTATGGGAAAAAAATAAGGCAGGTGAGGGAGATAGGGAGTCCAGGGGTTTGCAAATACAAATAGATGATTTCACTTAAGAAAGTAATATTTAAGCAAAGACCTAAATGTTATGTGAGGAAAAACCTTTTAGGGAGAGAGAATGCCAAGTGCAAAGCCCTGAGATAAGAGCATGCTTGGTATTTACAGGGAACAGTCAGCAAAGAGGCCACTGTGGCTCTAGTGGAGTAAGGATGAGTTCCAAGATCACAGAAGGCTCGCATGCTATTTAAGGATTCTGCTTTTACACTGCACAAGAGGGGAAGGTTATTGAAGGGTTTGAGCATAGAGAATAGGATCTAGCTTATATTTTGAAAGGCTCATTCTAAACTGCTGTGTTGAAGATAGACTGTCAAAAGGATGAGGGCAAAAGAAGGGAAATTATTTAGGAGGCGGAGAGATGATGTTGGCTTTGCCCAGAGTAGTGGTGGCAGAGGTGATAAGAAGTGGCCCAATTTTTTTCTAATTATTTATTTATTTTAATTGACAAAAATTATATATATTTATGGTGTACAACATGATATTTTGAAATATATATACTTTGTGGATTGGCTAAATCAAGATAATTAACATATACATTAGTTCACATATTTGTAGTGAGAACACTTACAAACTACTCAGCAATTTTCACGTATACAATACATTATTAACTATAGACATCATGTTGTAACCAACTTTAAATATGTCTTGAATTTGCTGACAGATTATGGGTATGAGAGGAGTCAGTGACTTTAACACTAAGGTTTTTTAAGCCTCATGTATAGTATTAGGTTATTAAGTATGAAATGTCAGATTTCCTTAAGTACTAAGTGTGACAGTTAATATCTCTGACACTTCAGTTTGACGCTTCCTATTGTATTTTTATTGTGACGGTACATCCTCAGTCTTTAAAATACATGTTTTGGCTTGTGATTATCTTTCAAATTTTTTTAAGAGCAATTTGTGTGAAATCATGGATAAGTCAAAAATTCATGTTATTTTTGAATATGAGTTCTATTGTGGAACCAATGCAGCACAGACGCTCAAAATATCAACAAAGTGTTTGGAAAGATATGGCTAAAGAATGCACAGTTTATCAATAGTTTGAGAAGTTCCATTCTGGTGATTTTAATCTTGAAAATGAGCCACATGGGCAACCTGAGTCCAAGGTGGATAAAGATGAGCTGGAAGCTATAGTGGAAGCAAATCCATCACAACCTATGTGTGAATTAGCAGCAAGGTCTGACATTACTATTCCAATAATATTGGAATATGTGATACAAATGAGGAAGGTAAAGACCCTGGATAGATGGGCTCTGCATGGATTAAACAAGTGACAGAAGAGAAATCGTCTGGAAGCTTGCCTTTCTTTGCAGTCATAACATAAAGGCAAACCATTTCTACACTGTATTGTAACATGTGATGAAAAATGGATTCTTTTTTCATTATCACGAGCATTCAGCACAATGGCTGGATAAAGATGAATAATCAGTCCAAAACCAAATATTCATCCAAAAAAAGCTAATGGTATCTGTTTGGTGGTCCACCGCTGTTATTATCCACTACAGCATCATGAAATCTGGTCAATCGATTACAGAGGATGTCTACTGCAACCAACTGGATGAAATAATGAGGATTACAATTAAGCAGCCAGATCAGTCAGTAGAGACAGGCCAATCCTCTTAAAAGACAAAACTTGACCACATGTTGCACAAACAACACTGCTCAAACTGCAGTAGCTGGACTTGGAAACTCACTGTCATCCACCACATTCACCAGACTTTGCACCAAATGACTACCACTTCTTCCAGGCTTTGGACCACTTCTTGCAAGGAAAACTATTCAATTCACAACAAGTTGTAGAAAACGCTGCAATTTCATTGCCACTTGCTCTCCAGGCTTCTTTGCTGCTGGCGTAAACAAGTTACCATTAAGATGGCAAAACTGTGTTGATAATTTAGGTGCATATTTTGATTAATTGTACTGCTTCTTGTTTGAGACATAATAAACTACACTTTTGATTTGAAATAGGACATTTCATATTTAATGACCTAAATATTTATTTATTTATTTGTCTATTTTTTGAGACAGAGTCTTGCTCTGTCACCTTGGCTAGAGTACAGTGGTATCATCGTAGCTCACAGCAACCTCAAACTCCTGGGCTCAAGCAATCCTCCTGCCTCAGCTTCCTGAGTAGATGGGACTACAGCCTTGTGCACCACGCCCAGCTAGTTTTTCTATTTTTTGTAGACATGGGGTCTCACTCTTGCTCATTAAACCTCATATATTTTAAAATGTTTTATTAGGGAGAAATTCAAACACGTTCAAAAGTAGGACAATGTAATGATCCTCCATGTATCACCACTTCAGGAATTACCAGGTCATGCTAATTTTATTTCATCTATACCTTCACTTCTCTCCTTCCCATGTTGAAGCAAATCCCAGGTATTATATCATTGTATCAGTATGCATTTCTAAAAGAAATTGACTTTGTAAAACTACCGTTATAATACTTTCCAAAAATCTAACAAGAATCATTTAATATCATATATCATAAAATAGCCTATCAATGTTTAAGTTACCAATTGTCTCATATATGTCAAATATTTTTGTTCCCTTACATGTGTTTAAATCAGGAGCCAAATAAGGGCTCTAGACTGTGATTGGTTGATATATCTCTTAAGTCTCTTTTTTCCTTTTTTTTTTTATTTCAGCATATTACGGGAGTACAAATGTTTATGTTACATACATTGCCTTTGCCCCACCCAAGTCAGAGCTTCTAGCTTGTCCATCCCATAGATGGTGCACACCTCACTCATTAGGTGTGCATATACCCATCCCCCCACCTGCCTGACACCCGATGAATGTTACTACTATATGTGCACACAAGTGTTGATCAGTTAACACCAATTTAATGGTAAGTACAGACGGTGCTTGTTCTTCCATCCTTGTGATACTTCACTTAGTAGGATGGGCTCCAGCTCTATCCAGGAAAATACAAGAGGTGCTATATCACCATTGTTTCTTATAGCTGAATAGTATTCCATGGTATACATATACCACATTTTATTAATCCACTCATGTGTTGATGTGCACTTGAGTTGTTTCCACATCTTCGCAACTATGAATTGTGCTGCTATAAACATTCTAGTGCAGATGTCTTTTTTTATAGAATGTCTTTTTTTCCTTTGGGTAGATGCCCAGTAATGGGATTGATGGATCAAATGGTAGTTCTACTTGTATCTCTTTGAGGTATCTCCATATTGCTTTCCACAGAGGTTGTACTAGTTTGCAGGCCCACCAGCAGTGTAGGAGTGTTCCTATCTCTCTGCATCCACACCAACATTTGTTGTTTTGAGACATTTTGATAAAAATCTTTCTCATTGGAGATAAGTGATGTCTCATTGTGGTTTTGATTTGCATTTCCCCGATGATTAGAGATGTTGAGCATTTTTTCATATGTTTGCTGGCCATTAGTCTATCTTCTTTGAAAAATTTCTGTTAGTGTCCTTTGCCCACTTTTTGATGGGATTGTTTGATTTTTGCTTGCTATTTTCCTGAGTTCTATATAGATTCTAGTTATCAGCCCTTAATCAGATGTGCAGCATGGGAATATTTTCTCCCATTCTGTAGGTTCTCTCTTTGCTCTCATGATAGTTTCTTTGTGCAGAAGATTTTTAATTTGATCAGATCCCATTTGTTTGTATTTGTTGCTGCTGTGATTGCCTTTGGGGTATTCTTCATAAACGTTTTGTCTAGGTCCCAAATGGAAAGGTCCCATTCCCTGCGGGCACCTCCAGGTAGTGGCTAAATTGTCTCTCTTGACAGTAGTGGGTAGGGGAGGGGTATGGGAGAATGAAGCAATATGGCGCCTGCCGATGGGCTCAGGTCTATGGGGTGGGAGGTGCCTTGAGGGAGCTGGGAGCCTAGTGCTGTGTCCGCAAGAAGCTCACTGCTCACTGGCGGCAGCCATCTTGGCAGGCCTCTCCAGCAGCTCAGGAGCCCACCAGAAGTCCGAGATGCAAGGGAGGGGAAATTTAACTGCTCCACCTATCCCTGCTGCTGGTCTCTAAGCCTCTTGGGGTTTGGGCCCTGCCGATGCCTTTCTCCTTCCAGTTCTGCTCTGCAACTTGTTCCCATGGAGTCTCCTGTATTTTCAGGCACCTTCCTTCCAACCTGCATCTGATCTATGTTTGTCTGCCTGTTTTTTTTTTTTTTTTCACTTTCATCTAAAATCTTTCCTTCTTGCAGAGACACTCTGGCTGGAGGTTTTTCTCATCTGCCATCTTGCCTCCATACCGATACTTGGCTTTTTTTAGCTTTAGTTTCCCCATCTGCACTTACTTCATAGAGTTGTGAGGATTAAACAGGATTGAGCACATAGGCCCTGGCATATAGGCTAAAACACAATACAATGCACCTCAAGTCGATGTAAATTCAGAGGGCTATGAGAGCAAAGAGGAATCTCAGACACCTCTGAAAGGTCATCTACAAACCTTGCTGGGATCTCAGTGGGGGGTGTGTGGAAGAGAAACCTGGAACCAGAAGGGGCCAAAGGAAGGATAGGGGGAGCTGGGGAAAGTATTATGAAGTAACTTGCCACTGGACTGTGAGCATCAGGAAGGTGGAAATCAGGTCTGTTTTATGTCTGTGTTCCCTGATTCCATCTGAGTTTCTGAGCACAGTAGGTCCTCAGTGTCTGTGGAATTGAATAGAAATATATTGAACTGAAAGGATCTGGAAGTCTCCCAGAACTGGAATCAATGCAAAAGAAGACAGAATAATTCTGTTGTCTGATCTCCAGACTGAGGCTGGGAACAGGTAGTCACAATCACGGGTGTTGCTGGGTCATTTATGAGTTGAGTCATAAGTAATTTGTTAATAACAATAAAGTATGGAAGTATTTGAATGATGTGCTCTTTCACAGATTAGAGCAGATTCAAGGTTATCACTATAGCAATGATGTAGTGCAATATGTTTTGTTGAGTGGGTTTGCTCATGAGAATGTGTTACACGCAAGTGCATACTGATTGCAATGTAGATCAAGGGAAAAAATTTTTGTAAAAAATGAGAGTTACTGATTCAGACTGAAAGAGAATTGGGCCTCTTTCGATCTTCAGTATGAACCAGAAAAAGACAGTTCCCTTGCTCCATCTTTCCCCCAATGACCCAGAGTAGGGGTAGGTGGGGAAAGGAGGGCAGTGCCGCCTTTATAGGAAATAGCAGAGAAGTCACTTTTGAAAGATTGATTTTAATAATGTAAAAACTGAAATCATATCATTCATATTTTCTTAGCACTTTATGGTTTATACGTGTTTTCACATGCATTATCACTTGTTAGATGATCAATTTGGCTTAAGCGACTGATCCACAGTTGAAGGCTGAGTATGACAGCTAGCAATGTAAACTCTGTAGGGATGTCACCTAAATGGAATCTGAGAGTTGGAGTCTTTATTTACATAATACAAATCAGCTTGTGTTGGGGATTATATAATCCACACCTTCCCAACAGGTTATCTCATGCCCAGACACATCTACAAAAAAAAAAAAAAAGGATTGAAAGTGAAGGGGATCAGGATATGCCACAACAAAATATGCCACCTTGGCATAAGGATTATTTGGAACTGAAAGTAATTGTGAATCAACAAATGCAGGAAAAAGTTCTTTGCCCTCCCCTTATCTGCCTAAAATCAGGGCGTAAATTTCTCATGAGACTTTTCTCCCTCTATCAGGAAGAGAAGAGTAACTCTTATCACTGAAGATGGGGAGTTTAGATCAGTCTGCATAAACAGACCTCACTAAAATAATCCTTGTCTTCTATTAGTTCCCCCATATATTTCCTAGTGACTTTTCTACAATTTATCACCCCTAGAAGCCCAAACTCTCTTTCCTTTCACAATTCATTGCCCTTTGTTAAAACAATCTATAAGCCTTCATTATAACCACTCCTTTGAGTTTCACTTTTTTGTGAATTTTCGTATACATAAAAATACTGAAAAAAAATTGTACCTGTTCTCTTGTTAGTTTGTCTTTTGTCAGTTTAATTTGCAAGTCCCAGATATTGAACTTAAGAGCATAGAGGAGAAGTTTGTTCCTCTCTGACAGAAGGAAAGAATGGAGAAAGGAAGGGAGCAAGGGAGCGAGAGAAGGAGGGAGGAAGAAAGGAAAATGTTTTTCTCTTATTTGTCCAGACACTCCAGCAACTTTGGAGTTGTATCTTTTGGGTTCCAGTTTTTCCTCCAGTCTTACAAGGCGGGCAATAGGAGGAAGGTTTAGATACTGACTGTGGAAACCTGAAATACACAGTCAAGAGCATATCACTTTCTCTCCAGAACCAAGGCCTTTACCCTGTTCTTCCACAAAGCCTCCTATGGTTCACACCAGCCTCACATCAGGACTCAGTAGAAACTGGCTCCAAATCCCCCGCCACCATGGGTTGTTTGTTTCTCACACATAGATAGGTCCTGTGATTTAAATAGTGACCTTTTCAATGGGCTGTTCTGCTTTGGTACTTAATTATACAGATTATACATTTACAAGTAAAAAGAAACATGCCTCCATATACAATCACTGAGTGAGGCAGAAAAGGTAGAAGTCTTTTTTTTATTATTATTGAGAAATGGAATGTGTTTGGTTGGCATCTGCTAAACTCAATGGACATGTAACATCACAAATGAATCCTTTTAAATCCTTCAATTCCACCCTCCACAACACTGTCAGAATTATCTTTCTAAAATATAAATCTTGTTATGTCATTCAGCTACTCAAAATCCTTCAATGGTTAATTCCCCATTGTCTATAGAATAAAATTAAAACTTTTTAGCTTGACATACAAATCGCTTTCAATATTTGAATCCTGTGAAATTTGTAGCCACAAGTACCAATATTCTACTTCTCCCCTCATGATAATATATTAGCTCCAGTCATATCATATTAATTCTGTTTCCCTGAAAAACATCGTGCTCTTAAGGTAGAAAGAAGTCTTTATTCCCATTTTAGTGAATGCTATTCATTCTAATACCTTCATCCCCTAACAGGAGATTAAATATCTTGAGGTCATTGACCATGTATTTTTGCATTCTTTAAAATGCTTTGGACAGTGTTGAACACATAATAACAGGTGTCAACTCAAATGGTTATCTATAGAAACATTGACCTTGTTTGGTTTTATTAACTTCTTGTTACTGAGGTTTTGTTGCTATTATTGTTGTTTTAAGGCTATTTCTCTGCCTCAGTGCTATCCTTCTATGAGGATACTTCACATTAAAGCCTACTGTGGGTAGCTATTTTAAAAATAAACAAATCAAATTGTAGTTCTGTTTTTAGCTCTTTGAGGTATCTCCATATTGCTTTCCACAGGGGTTGTATTAGTTTGCAGTCCCACCAGCAGTGTAGGAGTGTTCCTATCTCTCCACATCCACACCAATATTCATTGTTTTGGGACTTTTTGTGCATACATAGTAGTAACATTCATTGAGTGTTGTGCAGGTGGGAGGAGGGAGGAAGGGGTGAGTATATTCACACCTAATGGGTGTGGTGTGCACCGTCTGGGGGATAGGCACACTTGAAGCTCTGAATTGGGCTGGGCAAAGGCAATATATGTAACCTAAACATTTGTACCTCCATAATATGCTGAAATAAAAAAATAAATAAAAATTAAAAATAAAAACTTACTTGTAACTATTTGCTGCTAATTGGAACATAGTTCAGGACCACTTGAATCTCTGACTCCCAGGCTGCAGTCTTCAACCTTGGCCCAAATAAACTCTCTCATTTAAAATAAATAAGTAAATAAATAAAAATAAATAAACAAATCAGCAAAGTAGACCCCAAGCAGGCTGAAACCAGATGCAACACTTCTTGCATGTGCTAAAGGGTGGTAAAAGGCACTGTTTACAAGGGGCAGTTACAAAGTTGTAACCCTCTCATCCAGTAATGTATTTACAATGAATCCTTTGTAGCAATGGATCAAAGAACAGCTTTTATTGACCTATATTTGTATTTGATTGTACAGCAAGTTAGCACAAATGCACTCCCAGAGATTAGCTTCAGTTTCCTCTTGCCATACTGGCTTTCTAAAGAGAAAAATACATTTTCTGATCTAAAACAAAGTTTCGGAAAGAGGAACTTCTTAAAAACAAGCATTTGTAACTGATGTTAATAGGGTTCAACTTGAAAAATTACCCACTGGCTCATGAGAAAATATAACTTTCTAATAAACTACTAGGAGTGCGAGTGGGCAAGAGTTGGGGAGAGAAAATGTAAGTGGGGAGAACATGATGAATGAAGCAAAAAGATGCATATATGTGTGTGTGTATAGACCTGTGCACAAAACCTCCATTATTTTTATGTTTTCATTTCTACAGAGCCAGATAATGCCAGGTAAAAGTGTAACTTATGACTCAGAGCAATGCTTTTTGCTTTGATAAATTAATGTTGGCTAAGTCAATTAAGGGTGGGGGTGGCAAAAAAAAGATGATAAGCAGCAAATATATGTGTTCAGTGGGAAGACAGAATAAGTTAGCTCTCACTTTGAAGAGCTAAGCTCAGAGATTTCAAAGGGCACACAGGAAATGCTCCAACAGCATAAACTGTGCCCCGAACGTCATTCCAGCCAACATTCAGCCCTCCACATGGCTTTATCTGATCTTACAATTCTCGATCTCCAGAACCAAAGCACCCACAAAGAAGAACAGCTTTGTGATAAAATCAGGAGCTCAGGGCTTCGATCACCTTTATGATCACTAGAGACCTGGAGGTATAGAAATGAGAAGGTAAAAAGCAGACAGAATCTGCTGGGTTTCCCTGAGTTATTGGAATCTTTATATTTTTTATTTGTTTCTGGTTCTGAATTTATTTACACACACACAGTGCCTGTTTTTGTGAAAGATACAACAGGCTTACTAACAAAAAGGTAAACTGGATAGAGCTCTGAATCAGGTCTGTAAAACATTACAAACTCATCTCTGTCTCAAAAATATATACAAGGTAACATTTTTATAGTGTGCTGTGTGTGAAATGAGCCTTGGATACCCACTTGGGCCAAAGGAGGAGAAAAACAGGCATTTAGGGCTTGCCATTTTGCTTCTTTGAGGTCAAAAAAAAAGGCACCAACAAGAAATAGTTATAAATTAAATACAGGGAACCAAATTGCGAGTGCTACTATTTTCCCAATACAAAATAGTATCCATACAGCACAGAGATAGAATCTGATGGAAAGTCTTCATGGAGGAAAAGCAATGTTCATTCCTCTCTGCTACTCTGTGGCTTGCCCTCATTGTGTGGGAATTGGGGCTCATGGTTAGGAGGATAGAGTATATACTTTGAGAATAACAGCAGAACAGTTGAGTCAAAGACATTGTGTGGGAGAAGAGAATAAGCAAGATTTATATCAGGTTTTACAATCAGGTACTTCAAGTTAACATGAGAAGGTTTCACAGAAAATTGTTTAAGTCAGAGGAGATAGTGTCCAAGTTTTCAAACATCCCAGCTATTTCAGGGAGAAATCAGTGCAGACAACACAGATAATTAACAGGAGGTCATTTGTATCATAATTGGATATTTTTACAAATTTTTTTCTCAAGAAAAATCATAGAAAATGAAGTTAGCCATAGAATCACTGGACACTCTGATAAACATATACCCCTCAGAAATGTTCCAGATATATAGGGTTTTGCTGCTTTACTCCTATCTCTTTTACAAGTGGAAAAACTCTTCTACCCATGTGTCAGATATTGCAAAACTCAAAATATGCACTTTATTGAGAGGCCACTGATGATAAAGAGAGAAGAAAAGCTGTGGATAGCAATGCTGTGGTTTATCACATGCTATACAAAGCCAGCGTGAACTTCCCCTTTTTGGTCCATACAATTAAATTGCAAACATAAAATTCAAACAATAAATATGGCTCCCCTAATGATTCTTCTTTGCTTGCTTTCATTGGGAGACTAGCCTAGTACCTCCCTCTGACACCTCAGGAGTCCTTGTGTTATTAGCCCAAAGACTTGGATTGGAAAAGTAACTTTCTTACACTGACCATGGCTTTGTATAATAGTCAGTCGCATATAGGCACTCTGTCTAAGCAGTTCCATGTGAGAGGAAGGAAAAGTAAATTTTCAGAATAATGGTGAAGGAGTTCAGGGAATTTCACCCCAAAATATGACTCCTTGGAATAAAGAGTATTTTGAATCAAAGGCCCTTAGAGAGCAACAGGCATTGGAAGGGGCTTTCCCTCTATCTGCATAAAACCAGACGGACCCATCAAGAAAAACAATTACCTTTCCTTCCCTCCCTGTTATCTCAATATATTGCAAGAAAGAAGATCAAGAATGCAACCAGACCTGGTCCAATCAACCCATTTTAAAGATAATACCTGTGTCTCAGGTTAATTTCCAAAGAGAATCATTTACAAGTCAATCTGTTTCCCCCATCCATTCATTCTCCCAAGTATCTTTTCATCCTCCCTAGTAACCATTTCTTGCCCCTAAACAGAATTATCTGTATTCCTCATTTCCCCCTCCCTTCCAATTTGAGAGTATATAAACTTCTGGACCCCACTGGGATATTGGGTAATCACTCTGTGATTCGCCCTGTGTGCATGGTAAATAAATTTATAATCCCTTTCTCTCATTAATCTGCCTTATTTTGAGTTGATCTTTCAACAAACCTTCTGGGGCAAAGGGGGAAGTTTCTTTTCTCCCCCAACGTGGGAATGTCTGAATCCAGGGAATTTTTCTGGACTGCTAGGACTCAGTAAGACAGCATTGCAAAGGTACTGAACAGTGGCCCTTGAGGCAGCACACTTTGGATACATGGCCATGAGAGTCTTACTTGCTATCTGTCAGAATAAGCAACATGTTGGAGGGGCTTCTATGAAAAGATCAAATCACTGCTCTTCTAGCACAATGCTAAATCACATGTTTAATAGAAATGGGGTGGGTGGCGGGGGAGAGTAAATCCAATTACTTTTCCTGAGCAGTCAAAGTCAAACAAAGCACTACTAATGGTGGTGATGTGAACCCACGTAGGAGAGGAAAACTATATTTTTCTCTACCTATCTTAGGTACATGGCTGAGGCCCCTATAAAAAGGACAGAATAACAAGAGAAAAGCATACAAGATTATTTAATAAGTGTTACTTGCCATGAGAGCCTTTATAAGGAAATGAAGATCCAACAAAACAGATAAACTTAGTGTTTTCATGCTAAGTTTGAGGAAGAATGAACAGTTAGGGAGAAATATGATAGGGCAAAGAGTATGATCTAACGGTAATAAACTGAGAGGAACCTAGCAAGGCTTGTTTGTTTGAATTCTTCTTTGTGTCCTTCTGTCTTCAGAGATAAGGATGCTCCTTTCTTTTCAATGCATCTAGAAAGGGCAGCTGTCACATGAGGGTCTTATAACCTACTTCAGAGGAAGGTAAGAGAGTCCTCCCTAGGTTTTACAATCTGCTTCAGGAGAGAAAGGTGGGGAAAGGTGAGAGTAATCTTCCTGTTTCTGCCATTTTCTTCAATATTCCAAGGTGTCATATTTGGGGTAGCATGTCCTGAACCCTATTACCTATATGGCAACAGATTTCATCTTCCCTTTGCAGAGGATATGGAACAATAGGACACAGAAGTCAATGAGAAACTCCCAAGAATTCAAGGCACAGCGGCAAGTCCATGTCACAACACACCTTTCTCCATCTTTTCCTTTCCCTCAACCTCTTTTCAGGATCTAAGATGCTAAGCTTAAGGTCCCTCTTTCTCAAGCCCTTCCTGGAGCTCCTCCTTATCCTTGGCTCACATTCCTGCTGTTGACTCCCCCAGATCCCTGAGTCCTCTACTCAGATAGGCAAAGTTGGCCTCATTTGCCATGGCCTCTGTAGCTCTAGGCCATGCTAGCAGCACACTTCAGTTGCTGGGGCTCACAAATCAAACTGATAAAAGGCCCATTAACAGAAGAAAAAACATTTAATTACATACGTAGTCACAGACATTCACAAAGAAATGTGACTCAAGGAGGCAGTTATAATTTGAGGCTTATATACCATCCTAGGCTAGACAAAGGAAAAGTGATCTGGGGCTTCTGGGGAGGGGGGAAAGTATGAGAAGGTGACTAGGAAATGTATGGCAAGTAAGGGTTGTTTAATAAAGTTTGTTATGTGGATAAGAGACTCTGGTCTAAGAGTTTTCTCCAGAGCAGTTCTCTTGCTGGTACAGGAGAGGAAGACACTGTTACAAATGGAAATCTATGTTACTATTACCCAAAGTTCAGTACTTGTCCCCGAGGGTGAATCAGTGAGAACGAAGAACAAGGACAAGTGGTTTGAGGAAAAGGAAAGAGAAGTTTATTAATTTGCCAGCAAATGAGGAGGGTAGCAGATTCACGTCTTGAAAAACCACCATCCCATGACCTCCAGACAATTTTGTTGAGCCACTTCCTGTGGTTTAAGATAAATAAAATAAAATAAAATAATAAAATATAAAGAACAAAGAACATTTTTCTGCCCCTTTGATTACTAGCCTTGGACAGGAATGCAGGTTTTAATTCCTCAAAAGAGTAGGGGGTTTTACAGCTCTGCCCAGACTCACACCCAGACCCGCCCCCACTGAGGTGGAGAATAAGAACACACCTGGAAATCCCAGGGCACCACCACCACCACGTGAGGCGCTAGAGCACCTCTCCAGAGGAACCAGAGCTGGTTACAGGACCCAAAAACAACACTCTAGTCTGCTCCTCCCAGCAAGCGCCACCTACTGACAGGGAGGTCATTCTGCACACCCTTTTACCACATCGACTGACTCATTACAGGGTGTGATCAAATCTCACCCACAACCACCACCTACTGGCTCAGAGACTAAACAGAGTGTGTTATTATCCAAAAGAAAATCTAAAAGCAAGAAGCAACAACTGATCCAGATGGGAAGAAATCAGCGAAAGAACTCTGGAAGTACAAAGAATCAAACGGAAAGTGCATCCCCAAAGAGGAACACTAGCTCTCCAGAAATGGATGTCAACCAAAGTCA
>CAUYRT010011563.1:0-30050 GCA_963574885.1 Lepilemur ruficaudatus
TTAACTTTCAAAGAAGTTTTAGAGCTTGCTTTTATCTGGTTGTTTTAGAGTGCTAAGGAATCTTAGATCCCAGAGGGTGAGCCGGAAAATGAGATTACTAGAGCAAAGAGCAGGACCATTTTTAAGGCTTTAGGTTAATAACAACAGCAGCAGCAGACACCATGGAGCAAGCACTTTCTGTGGGCAGCCACTGTTCTTAGTCCTGTGTGCACACATTGGCTTGTGTAATCCTGTCGTGGTCGCCACAAGGTCTGAGCTGTTCATGTCCCCAGTTGAGAGATGAGGCAGCTGGCACGGAGGCGTCGGGCCGTGTCCACAGGCACCTCACTGGGGAAGGGAGAGCCGACGTGCAAACCCCAGAAGGCTGGCTCCTGACGCTGGGCTCCTGAACACTGTGCTTTTTCTGAATTTTTCTTATCTTCACCACTCAGATGGATGTTCCCAAACAATATATTCTACTATATAGCATGTTTTGAAACATCATATAAATGGTATAATGTTGAATGTTGTCTTCTGTACTTATATTTTTCTTAATATTACGAATTTAAGATTTATTCATGTCAATGCATTGGCTTTAGTTCATTTACTTAAGCTGCTATAGAAATAGTCTTAAATGAATATATTCTGTTGAATGAGCATGCTACCATTCAGTTATCGTCCTCCTGTTAACGAACATGTAGGTTGTTCTCAATTTCCTCCACCACGAGCAAAGCCTCCTGCGCCTGTCTCCTTGTGCGCGCACACGTGGCCACTCTCCCTGCAGCGGCCGGCCGGAGGGCAGGCCCGTGTTCAGCTTCCCCGACACTAGCCAGCGTTCTCCTAAGTGGTCGTACCAATGTACACCCCCACCAGCAGTACCTGAGCTCCTGGCGCTCCACATCCTCTGACCCTTGGTAACTTCCTCTGATCCGATTATGAGTAAGGTCGGACGCTTGTGTGTGTGGTCAGCCATTCAGGTTTCTTCATCTGCAGACTGCCCAGGTTTCTTCATCTGCAGACTGCCCGAAAGGATTCCATTCGGTCCTTTGCTGGCATGTGGGCTGCAAATAACCTTCTCCTGGTCTGTGACTTGTCTTTGCTCTTTGCTTACGGTGACTCTCAGTACCTTTAACGATTACATTTTTTGTGATTTTTAAAAGAAATATATATTCATTGTAGAAATTTGGGTAAATGCAGGAAAATATAAAAACGAAAGCAGGAGTCTAAACCCCCCGATGATGGTATGACAAGAACAAGCTTGACCACTATTTAGTGAGCACCTGCTATGGTCCGGGCCCTCCACGAGCACTTTCTCGTCTTGCTGCCCACAGTGCGGAAGGTGGAGCACACAGACTCCAGCAGTCCCGTGGCCACCTCTGCACGGAGTGGCCATCCAGGTGGTTCAGATTTAGAGCCAATGTTCTGGGTGCCACACTGACTTGGAGATCATTTTTTTCCTATTTTTAATGCACTTTTTAAATATCTGATCATGTATCTTGATTTTTTTTTTCACTTAACATGAAATTGCGCCATGTCACTTAAAAGTTTTTCAAACATCACTTAAAATGTCTATACAATATTCCATCAACTCCCTTATTTTTAAGCATTTAGATTTTTTCCAGCTTTTGCGACTGTAATTTACTCTACAGTGAACACTTTGTGTGAAAATCTATATCCACATTTTGGATTCTCTCTGTAGGAAAGACTCCAGGAAATAAAATAATGGGGGTCAAAGGAAAGGAATATTTTTATTGATCTCAAAAGAAGCCCCTTGTATATTGTTTTAAATAATTCTTTTTTATAGGGTTGAATCACATGAAATTATCATTTTTAAAGTCATAGGTGATTGAATATTGACAGTTCCATAAGTTGAAGCTAATATTCGTAGAAGTTATATCCATTATACACTATTTGGAATATATTAATAATTTTGAAGAAAGTAATTACAATCACCCCTAGGGACAACTAACGTTAATGTTTTGGTATATTTACATCCAGTCCCTTTTCTGTACAAATGTCTTTGGGAGTGGGGCCAGGACAGACTGTGTCTGCTGTTGAGTTTGGGGATTGTATTCTGGACTGTTGCAAGTTTGTTTTTAACAAACATTTTTTGTTGATATCAAAGTAATAAATGCCCATGTAGAAGTAAAACTGAAGTGTTGCAACGGATTTGAAAGCAGAGATCACCTGACTCACTGCTCAGCCCCAGTCCTGCTCCCCGAAAGTGACACCGTTGCTTTTGCTGTTGCTTCAGCTGCCCCCAGCCAGTCTCTCAGCGGTCCCCTCACGCCTGCGGTGCCCGAGGGTCAGGCTCAGCCCTGTGCACGGACCGGCCGTGTGGCACACGAGGATCAGGCTTTCTCATTCCTGCCAGGCGGGAGTCCAGCGTCGCCGGCCGGCTCCCTTCTGCCTTTTCACACCCTGTCACAGCACCGGCACTCTCCGGGCGCTTCGCTTTCATCCACAGCGTGGATTTCATTTGGCACGTGCCGTCCCACCGTGTGGATTCGTTCGCTGTCTCTGTGAACACGTGCTTCCTATGGGCTCATGTGTACCAGGCATTGAGCTAGGCACCAGGCTTGGTGGCGAGCAAAACGGACGCAGTCCCTGCCTTGCAGGAGCCTCCGTCCTAGCCAGGGACCATGAGCAAGTGACCAGATCTTGCATCACAGACCAGCATATGCTGTGAGAGGAGGAAGCAGAGCGGAAGGGAGGGCCTGAGAACGTGACGTTTGAGCCGAGACCGCGGAGGTGAAGGAGTGAGTGCAGTGACAGAGGGGAGGGACCTCAGGCACAGCCAGTGTGACGGCTTGGGCAGGAAGGAACCGTGCATTTGAGGGGCAGAGGGGCAGCGGCGGGTGGATGAAGGAGAGGGCTGAGGGGCAGGGAGAGGCGCAGCCGCGTGGCCGGGGGTCCTCGTAAAAACTTTGGCTTGGACTCTGGGCGTGCTCAGGCGGCCTTAGCAAAAGTCCTTCAAAGGACCCGTGAGTGGAGGAGGCTGTGCTCAAACCTCCACAGTCTGCTGTCCTGCCGTGGGGTGGCCGGATCGTCCCGCAGGTGAATCACAGGGGCCCCTCCGCTGACTCTGGAATTAAGCACTGAGAGCTTTCCCTGTCGCCAGCTCGCTTCCCCGGGCGCCGGTCAGCTCTACCCGATTTCCTTTGCAAAGAGTCACTTTCACCTCTGGAAGCACTTTGCTTGGCGTCCTTGTGAGAAGGTTTAATTGTGAAAAAAATGATGAGGATAAACGTGCTCTGAGATGGGAGTGACGGTGGTGGGCCGGGGACCGGGGCACAGAGGTGGCGCTGTCCTCGAGGTGCCCCTGCAGTGCCGCCTCCTGCTCCGCCTGGCCAGGGTGCAGGCAGCGCCCTGGGAGTGCGATCCTGTTGACCCCTGAATCGGCCTAGGAGGATGCGGGACACCTGCCCAGTGCCTGAGCTGAGGCGAACCGGGAGAGTGTGCATGTACCAGGAGGACAAGCCGAGCAAGGGACTTCTGGGCTTGGAAGGACAGAGTGAGACCGTGAGAGCATGAGATGGCAGGGCGGAGGGTGACCTCACAGCTCTGGTCATGGCACGTTGCAGGGGAGGCGAGGGCTTTCTTCTGTCCTGTTTATCTGCCGTTGCGGGCAAGAGGGTGGCAAGGACAGACGGTTCCAGCATCCTTTGCTGCGGTTTAGGTCCCTTCCTCTGAGCAGAGACGCGCGAGTGACCCCTGAGCACGGGAGTGGGCCAGCTTCTCCAGGGCGGCCGAAGGTAGGGAGGCCAGGGAAGAACCGAGACTGTGCTCACCGAGAGGACTTCTAACGTCTAATCCCAGCTTGTTCGTTCTTTAATAGAGGGGAAAGAAGTAACAAATAATAGGAGTAGTTAATGCATCATCCTTAAGCTCATTAAATACGATACCAGTCATCCTTTTCCTCGGGGGACGCACAGGAGGCAAGTAATTAAAGGGAGATTACCAAACTGTAATTAAGACAGTCGGCACCTCTCCTCACAAAGCAAGTTCGCCGTGAACCATCCATCCCCAGCCACACCGGATCCGCTCGTGGAGAGGGGAAAACTGGAATTGCAGTTAGGACGTCGCCTAAGACCTTGAGTGGACTGGAAGTACATAGACAGTAACGGTGACAATTTGACACCTACTCAGAATCCGTTCCTTGCATTAGGGGTCCCACCAAATCTGTCCTCAAAAACTTTAGTTAATCTCACATCTCATCTGCCTGTCGCACGGACACGCAGAAAGGACCTGCGCTCCTCCCACAGCGGCCGCCGCCTGCTCTCTGCCCCGGTAAGCGGCTTCACCGTGGGCTCGGCTTCTCCTTGCTGCTGCTGCCGCTTTGTTGAGCGCCACTAAGACCAGACAGTGCAGGTCACGGGCCACTGGCCAGCGCAGGTCAGCCCACTGCAGGGCGCGGGGTCAGTCCATGGGCAGGCCCAGGTGTCCCCCCACCCGTGCCGCGGGCGTGGTGGCTGTCCTTGTGCACGCTGCCCTCACCCTGGGCAGGCAAAGCGCCGTGGTCTCTCCAGGGGGCGCGGCCCTTGTTCCTGCACCTGGAACCCCTCCCACCTCCATTCCGGACGGGAGGCACTGGCCTGTGGGGCGCAAACAAAGGGGAATGAAGTATTGAGACTGAAATGCTACCTAGTGGCTTGGTTAACAAGCAAAACAGAAAAAGGGGAAAAAAAAAAGGACAAGTACTAGATGACAGCAAAGGAACCTTTTTCATAAGATTCCCACAAACTGGGTGAAAACATCATCTGAACCTCTCTCCTCAGCAGATACCTCTTTTTCACTCCTAGAAAAACATTTTACATTCACAATGCCGTGTGCGAAAGGTAGAGTATCACCTTGTTTTTAGAAAAGCCTTCCTGTTTAACGTTTCCGTCAAATCTTAACATGCAACTTCAGTATCTTGTGCAAATATAAAAATAACACTCCGCAGAATAGAATTTTTGGAAGACATAGTAGAAACCCATATAAAATATTTCTACTTTATTACCATGGAAATAATGGAACTTTTTAAACAAAACACATTCTTATTCAATGCGGAGTAATTATTTTGTCACTTTCTAGCCAGCAGAGAGCCAATGAGATCTTTCCTTACTTTGTGTTTATAATACGTGATCTTTAGAGTCATTCAGTTACACGTTAAATAACCTGAAGACGGTTCTTTTATCAAGAGAGAATTAAAGAATGTAGTTTTCAACCGAAGGGACCGTAAAGCACATCAAAACGTTTGTGATCTTTTATGAATATCATATTTATATTTGCTGCCGACAGTGTTACTTCAATTCATCTTTCTTTTTATTGTAAATATAATGGTGTCTATGTATTTTTAATGACTGTGATAAAAAAAATGGAGAAGCTTCCATTTCAGGAAAGGGCTCTAAGATTATTGGAAATATATTAAGTAAATTATTAAGATACTATCATTACTGTTATTTACTCGCGCTCCTAATGGCAAGAAAAGCTAAGTCTTCTCGATATGATTCCAGTGATTTTATGTCTCCCGGACGTCCACGCTCGCCGCTCGCTCATGTGACTGACACTTGCTGCCTGCTGTGCTGCAGACCGCTGGCGCTGGGGCAAGTTGTGTGGGTGACTTAGGGCCACTTAAGCACTCAGTGGCCTTGGTGACAGGCCAGGGCAAAGGGCCAGCTGGGCCCACTGTGCCTAAACTCCAGTAAAAAGAATATTATCACAGCCTTGAATATCACCAGCTGCCCCCCCCCCACAGGGCCTATAGGCGTCATGTGGTGGCCCTGCGGGAATGGGTACACGTGATGCGTCCCCCGTTCCTCAGGCTGTGAGCTTGCCGAGCTGGCCGCCCTGTGGGCGGAGAGCCCTGGGTCCTTGGCGTGGGGCTATCTGCTTCCTCTGAGCACCAGCATCCGCACTGGTCCCAGCACCGTCCCAGTGTCCGCACTAGTACAGGTAGTGCCTGGCTTCTGAAAGCCAATTATAGTGAGCGAAGGAACAGAATAAAGCGACATCATCACGGAAGATTAGCAGTGAGGTGGCACAACCTGATAAATGCAACCGTCACTTAGCATGGTGCAGAGTTATTCTTTTAAGGTTCAAACATTCTCCCAAGTTCAGGTTGGTGACAGCAACAGTGCAGCTCCTCTGCGCACGCACCAAACCCCGCCTGGATCTGAAGCCTCCTTTTGGGAAGGAGTGCAGGGTCCCCTCCAGCCACAGTTCCCAGTGGGGTCAGTGGTCTGGGGCTGGGCACCTGCTCTGCTCCAGCACCTGCCAGGTGGAGCTTTGCCAGACGCAGGACAGGGTCGTCCACCAAAGGGACAGTGGCTTGGCTTCTGATGCCTCCTGCAGGAATGTGGAGATGGTCACACCAGGCTTGGTTCCCCCTGGGCCCTGTGGAGGGTGGTCACATTGCCCCCTTCCCCGTTGGAGGGGACCCCTTTTAAACAGCTGTTTTGGGCGGAAGGCTTTCATGAATCCAGTCAGTGAGGTTCGGAAGGAAGCACATCCAAACTGAACTTCTGGTAATGTAGCTATTTTCATTTGTATGGTTGAATTTTCTCAAACCTGAAAGCCCTGTGTTCCTGGGGGGCAGGAACGGGGCCTCCTTTACCTGTGTCCCAGCTCCGTACAGTGCCTGCAGGAGGTCTCCCGGCACTGCAAGGAGGAATCCTGTCCACTTCCTCCAGTATCCCGCTCTGCGATTCCCAAAGCGGCGTCCCTCCTGCATCTGCGTCGGGCTTCTTTCTTGCTTCCTGCCCTCAGTGGGACACTCTCTATATGTTCAAAATAACGGGTCTGGCACAACCAGTCCAGGCGGGCAGGCTCCCGTTCATTTGACTCGAATTACACTGGGAGAATCTTACCATCGAACACATAACAAACTTGAAAGAGAATGAGTGCAGGGCACGGGGCCAGGCACATGGGGAGACAGTAGACACACTCAGTCCCCCTTTGGGTGAGCAGTGCTCCAGTAGAAATGGCTGTGACCATTTGTCAACAAACCAGAAGTTTCCGTCTCTTGGCTTGTGCTGAAGTCTGAATTTAAATGGTCCATGCTGAGAGATTAAGAGAAGGAGCAAGCCCCCTACCTAGTGATTGTGCCTGGCCAGTTACTGTCATCCTCTCGTCACCCACAGTCAGACCACAATGATGGCCAACAGGCATTGGGCGTGTGCTGTGAGCCAGGCACCACGCTAAGCACTTCCCATGATTAATTCGGTGACTCCTCAGGCCAGCCCTTTGAGGTGTGGGCACTATGGTTAGCACGTTTCACAGAGCAGGGACTGAGGTTCAGAGAGGTAGGAGCATCTGTTCCCAGCCACACAGCTAGAAATGCTGAGCTCGATCAGAATGCCAACCCGTTCCCGGGCCCGTGCTCCCTGCCTCCTACCTGTAAGATAAGATCTGTTCTAGCGTCTGCCTCATAGGGTTGTTGTTCAGATTAAGCAAGTTAACGTGGAAAGAGCTTTGCATGGTAACGAACATGCCAAACACCAAACGTTTGCATTCCTTATTATTTCTATTCTATCCTCCTTCAGTGAGTGCATATTTAACGTTTAGTAATGATGTGATTAAATGGTATAGGATTTATTTGGGTGGAAGAATTTATTTTAATAGTTTTATAAATGACTTCACCCACGAGTTTATTGAATCATTAAAGGGTCGGAGGGGTGGCTTAAATGTTTCCCTTTTATTTCTGTGCGTTTTATGGCAATTTCATGCTACTGAAGGATTTGTGAATTGGGTGTTTGCAAAGGTCTCGGCATAGATCCTTCGTGAATGTCAAGCTGTGTGCGGGAGTAAGCGCAGGGAGCCGAGGGGAGTGTGGGTGGGGAAAGACGGGCAGAAACAGCTTTCCGATGAGCTTGCGCCAAGTCTGGAAGGATGAGTTGGAGGAGCCGGGACTTCCTGGGTGGAGGATGGGTGTGTACACAGCCCCAGAGGCTAAGAGAGCACCACTCTTTGGGCGTGCCCAGAGCATGGGCCATCCAGGAAAGCCCATGGCAAAGGGTTCTGGGAGGAGACCCAGGGGCAGGGTGGTCCGCTTTGTCCTTGCTTGGTGGGCCTCTCAAAGTGTCGGCTTTTCCAGTGCAGTGGCTTTGGTCTCCATCACCGCAGCCTGGGACGGTGCCTGGCACACAGTGGGCACAGTCAATCTTTGAGTTATGACACTCCTGTATTCCGTAGGCACTTGTGTTCTCGTGCATGGGGTAGGCGGCTGGAATTGTGATGGAATTGGGAGAGCGAGGCTTTGGCGTCAGACCCTCGCAAGCTCCAGCACGGCTTGTGGGGGCTAGCCTGGGACCACAGCAAGTCTTGGCCTCTCGGACCTGAGCCCCACTCACTTTGTCTATACTGCAGGGAAAGCCACGGCTGCCTCCCACGGATCCTCTGTGAGGATCAGAGAAGATTCCATGTCATCCCAGGCTGGTGCCTGGCTGAGGGAGGCACAGTAGGGTGGCCGGCCGCCAGTGCTGCAGGGGTCGGTTCTCACTAAACATTCCTTTAATTGACTTGAAGCTTGGCTTAACTCATGGCCTTTCCATAGGAAGTTCTGGAATCTTCTCATTTGCCATCGTTCATTGCCCAGAAGGAATCTTGCTTGGTAAGAGATCCCAGGTCTAGGCAGTGGTTTTGCCACCAGGGAGCCTGGAATTGTGCCTGGAATTCTGGCGAAACTGCCTCACTTGTGCAAACAGCATACGGGATTATTTACTCCGATGCAGCGATCACGTCAGGCCCAAGCTCCTAGTGGACGAGCGTCTCCCTTCGGGGGTGCGCACGGCGCCCCTCACACGCCGGTTTCTGGACCCAGCAGTAGAGGTCCGCAGCGGTGAGCTTCCACACAGAGCTTCCAGTTATTTTCATCTGGATTTTTAAGTGTTTTATCTTTTTTTTTTTTTTGACAGGCAGTTTTACTGCTGTTGTTATTTTTAGCATTCATTTATTCACTGTAAATACAAATGAAGATACAGTACAATTAATTTCTTTCCTAATCAAAATATTTGATCAAATGAAGCAATTTTTCAATTCTTAGAAGTAATTATACCGTTCTTTAAAAGGAAGTGGAGAAATTCTTTACTGAGTATTTCTAATTAGGAGTTTTTGCTACCTGCTGAGTTCTTATTCCATATGAAGTTTCAGGATTTTTTTTTCCTCCTGTAACAAATCATGGGAAAAAGTATGTAATTGTCTCCCTAAGTATTCAGAGCAAAGCTCAGTATATGAATCATGCAGTCTGACGAGCTAATTATAACCTTCATAATTAAATTAATACAGATGTATCTCTAATCTAGCAGGTTGGGTGGACCTTGCAAAACCACTCTGTCTTAACCCGTTGCTCTCAGGCAGGTGACTGCCGTCTTGACACCCACAGGAGGACCACAGAGTCCCTTGTAACTTGCCTATTGTCAAGGAACATTGATGATCAAAAAGCTACCTGTGCTAAACAGCCCACTTCTTCCCAGGCCTGATCCTCCTTAGCTTCCAAGAATAGTTTCCTTGGTGTTTTTTGTTGTTTTTGTTGAGACAAAGCCTCAACTCTATTGTCCTGAGTAGAGTGCAGTGGTGTCGTTGTAGCTCACTGCAACCTGCAACTCCTGGGCTCAAGTGATCCTCCTGCCTCAGCCTCTCAAACAGCTGAGACTACAGGTGTGCTCCACAACGCCAGCTGATTTTTTCTATTTTTAGTAGAGACAGGGTCTCGCTCTTGCTCAGGCTGGCTTCAAACTCCTGAGCTCAAGCAATCCTCCTGCTTCAGCTTCCCAGAGTGCTAGGATTACAGGCGTAAGCCACCATGCCCAGCCAGCTTCCAAGAACAGATAAGATTGGGTACGTTCAGGATGGTATAGTCATGGACATCAGCCCACTTCTTTTCTCTGTATTCTAAGCTCCCCTTTTATTTCTTACTAGTTAGAAATTCAGACCTGTATCAGTCAGCTATTGCTAAGTAACAAACAACCACGAAACCCTAGGAGCACAAAACATTGAGAGTGTATTCAGCTTTCACGTCTGTGGGGTGGCTGATCGAGGCCAGGCTCAGCTCTGGTGTCTTGACTGGGCCTCTCTGCTCTGTGTCTTTCTCTCACCCGCATCCTGGGGTCAGTGTGACGGCCAGGGCATATTCTTAAGGCAATGGCGGAGGGGCAAGAGGGCTTGCCCAATGATGCAAGTGCTCTTTAATTCTGTGGTCACATGGTAGTTACTAGCATTCCATTGGCCAAAGCATGATGTGGCTGAATCCGAAGCTAAGGGGTAGGGAAATACTCTCAGCCTCTCTAGTAGGAGGAACTACAAAGGCATGTGGCAAAGGATGTGGATACAGGGAGAGCCAAAGAAACGGGGCCTTGAATGCAGTAGCCCCCAAGGAAATAAGCGTACGTGCACATCTCCGTTTCCGGCTCTGCCGCGTTATTGGACAATTCAACCTGCCACTCCCGTGTTATGTTCTCTCTTCCCCATTGTCTACAGAAGTTGTTTAGGATATGATTTGGTGGAAAACTGATTTTATAAGTCAGCCAAGAATAACGCTAAACATAACTTAGGTCCAGGACGTAAGTTAGACAGGAGCCACCCTGTTCACAGAGCTGTTGAAACAACAGCACAATAAAACTGTGAATGTGAACTAACCAGGCCTCAGGTTCACTTAACCCTTGGGCTGCAGTCCTCGTCCGTGGCCCGTGAAGCAGGCCACACAGCAGGAGGTGAGCGGCCGTGAGCACGGAAGTTTCATCTGTATTCACAGCCGCTCCCATCGCTCCCATCACCGCCTGTGCTCCACCTGCTGTCAGGTCAGCGCGGCATTAGATTCTCGTAGGAGCCCGAACCCTGCTGTAAACTGCGCATGCGAGGGGTCTAGGTCGCAGGCTCCTTATGAGAATCCAATGCCTGATGCTCTGAGGTGGAGCTGAGGCGGTGATGCCAGCACTGGGGAGCGGCTGCAAATACAGATCATCATTAGAGAGAGGTTGGACTGCACAATAAATGTAATGTGCTCGAATCATCCCGAAACCGTCTCCTACCCTGGTCCATGGAAAAACTTTCTTCCATGAAACCGGTCCCTGGTGCCAAAAACGTTGGGGACCGTTGCCTTAGGGAGCCTGCCCTGCGCTGTCTGGCTGGTTCTTGCACTTGGCGTGACTGTCACCACAGGCGGTGGTCCTGCCTTTGGTTTGGGTTGGGCAAGAAAGTGTCTCCCTGAGAGCTTCTCCTACCTCAAATCTGAGTGCCCTGCAGGGTACAGGTCAATTCAGCCTTATCACAGATGCTGGGGAGTAGAGTGCCTTTCTGAAATAGATGTGGGGTCTCCCTGAATATGCCTGGTTTTTCCTACAATGATTCTTGCAAGGAAGTTCTCTCCAGTTAGTATGGTTATCCTCATTTCACAGATGGAGAACCTAAGCTCAGCTAGAAGATGGCAGAGCAGGGTCCTAGTCTGAATCCAAGCCCATGGCTGGACCCCCGACAGCCTGGCTGTCCAGAGCTCACAGCAGCTGGTTGGGAGACGTAGTTCAGTGGAACACACGCTGTGTGCCTGGGCCTCACCTGGGCTCCTAGAGGACACGGCCACGCCTTAGACCCGGCTCCTGCCTCAGAAGCGCCTCCAGCTCCTTGGCAGTGAGCTTTGACCTGCAGGCAGTGACTACACCAGACCAGCCCTATCCTCTGATCATTCATGGTAGAAATGGTGTTAGCCAGACAGCAGGGCTGAAACCAGGTCTGTCTGACCTCCTGACTCAGCGTCTGTAATGACCAGCGGCAACGACAAGGATGGCAGGCTTTGGTCCTGGCACCGTGAGATGTCGCATGGGGAAACCCCAGGCCTGCTCTTGAGAGTGCTCTGTGTGCGTCCCCGCTTCATCCCAGGGAGGGCAGTGAGGCCGATTTGGGTGTTTGTCTTGCCCAAGTTCACAAGAAAGGGGCCAGAGCTGAGTCCTGGGTTGGTGGCAGCTGTCCCTGCTCTCCAGGCCCAAGAACCCCTCCTCTGGGCCGGTCGGACCCTGGCCGATTTGGTTTCACCTAGTAGGCCTGCCTGCCCCCTCCTCCCAGGCTCACAGCAGGAGGCTCTGAATGAGGGCGAGTCCAGCCTGAGCAGCAGACGCCCAGACCTGAGCTGGGGACCTCATCTGTTGCCCACCTGGAGGACTGTCACCCAGAGACCCTAGTTAAAGCACCCAGGCTGCCTCCCTCTCACCCTCACCCAGAACTAGCTGCTGTTGGAGCAGCCTCTTGGGTGACTCGATTCCCATGTAATGGCAGGACTTAGAACCACAGGTTTGTGTTCTAAAGCTGTGATTTGCTTTTTACCAAACAAGGTATGATGGTGGATACGTTTGAATCCAGAAAGCACTCGGTACAGGGAGTGTCGTTCGTAGGCTCTTTGATGATTGTATACTTCGTATGTTGGGACGTCATATTTTGCCAACATTATGGTATAGTCACAAAGGGGGCCGAGAATTCTCCTTTTGGTGATGGTGGCCTGTATTTCTCTGCCATATCTGGAAGGACAATCGTTTACCAAAACAAAGTCCCATGAATACCCCTGAGTAAGTGAGGGAAAATCCCCTCAAAACACGTACATCGTGCTCTAGTCGGGTTAGACCACAGTGCGTACGGTTCCACTGCTTTCTTTGTTAGCCACCCCCCGCCCCCCGCTGGCATTTTAAAAGTCACCAGAAGCAGTGGAGCTATCTTTGTCACATGAGAGGGCCAGGGAGAAGCAGGACGTGTTCAGCCCCCCATGGACCAAGGTCAGGCCTGGTGCCTCTCCATCTCCTTGCGAGGAAGAGAAGAGAATGTTCTTCTCTTCCTGCTGCAGCCGATTCCTGTCCTGAGGGTGCCTTTCATGCAAAGCGTAGTTAATATCGGAAAGTGTCATTTGCATCTGAAGTTAGTGGTGTCTTTTTTGATTAGAAGAAACATTTCTTCTAGTTACAGAAAAAGCATTATTTTCCCCCCATTCAGATACAATGATCACGTGAGAAATGCCAGGGACACAGAAGCGCCAGACCAAGAGCCATCTGTTCCTCCCTGGCGTCTCCAGTCACTCGAGTGAGGCTGGCAGGGGCTGAGCAGCTTTGCTAAAAAATGAAACGGGACCAGGACACGGGCGCCTAGCAGATTCTGAGCCAAAATGCCCTTGATGGAGACTCAGGTGGCTCTGCCTCCAGTGGCCAGTGGGTCAGAGGGGTGCAGCCACGGCCACGGGGCCTGGGGACCAGAGGTCAATGGTTTGTCCCTGTGCACGGAGGTAATGACAGTGGTGGCCGCTGGGTGTGGAGTTTTCAGTGATCTTTATTTTTTCTTTGTGCCTTTTTTGTAGTTTCTAAGTTTTCTATGGTAGATGTGCAATAATTGCTTTTGCAAGCAAGGAAAGAGCGTCTCCCACTGGCGGCAAGCTACCTTCATGCCACGGAGACCGCTAGTCACCCTGCTCATTGCCTGCTCCGTTGCACAGTTGGGCTGCTTTGCTTCTCCTTGGCCTCTCCAGGTGAGGGTGGCCAGGCGTCACCGCAGCCCGGACTCCAGCTGCAGCCTCAGTGTGTGCAGGGAATAAGCGGCAGTCTGCAGGCCCGCAGCCTGGGGTGGAACGGGGCGTCGCTCTCTGTGGGTTCTGTGACCTCAGCTGTTTCTTGGCCTCCCTGCCCTCACCTCCATCAGCCTGTTGATCACGTCACCTCCCACTCTGGTCTTTTCATCCGTTTCAACCGCATTTCCTGCAGCCCCCACATCAGTCGTTTCCTCCTCAGGTTGGCCTGAGGTTGCCGTCCTGACCAGGGCCGTGTCCCAGCCAGTTGCAGATATTCCACGGGCGTTTGCAAAAGACTTGCCACAGCAATCTCAGTGTCCGTTGTGTGTTCTCTGTGAGTGCATCGCACACGTGTGTTCCCCACCCCCGCAGAGCCTGGGACTCAGTGTCACCCAGGCTCGCACGGCCAGACCGTCCCCACCTGCAGACCGCGAGGACTTCCGCCCCTCCGGGGGAGGCATGAATCCTGTGTGTGCGCACGTGAGTGCACGCGTGTGTCCGATCATCTGGTAGATGTGCCACTTTGCCATCTGTTTTCACCCACGGCTGCACCACGCTCTCCCAGATTATTAAATGATGCCTTGAAACGTTCTAAATGGTTGCATTATATTCCATCTCATAGAAATACCATATTTTATTTAGCAATTCTCCTAACGTTAGGCATCCAGATTGTCGCCAAATTTTTGTTTCTGTAAATTTTGTTAATTTCTTACATAATCCAATGATGATTAGAATTCTGTGACCTCCCTTTGTTTATTTCCTTAAGAAGAGTCTTAAAAGGGGAGGTAGTAAGTCAAAGTATAGGAACTTCTTATGGCTCCAGGAACCGTATTCCACCTTTCCAGTAATGAAATTATCAATCAGAAATTTTGCCAGTTTGTTAGAAGAAAAAACAGAATCTTGTTTTAATTTCCATCTCCTTGCATCGTGACTAGCTTTTCGACAGTAGACCCTGGCCCACTGCCCAGAGCAGAGCACAAGACCCTGCCACTGTTGTGTGGATGTGTTGTTCGTTCATCCTTTCTTGGAGCAAATATCAAGATCTCACTGTGCCAGCTTCTGTTCTGAGCCCCTGGGGTTCAGCAGTGAACAAAAGACCAGAGCCCTTGGCTTCATGAAGTTTACTTTCTGTTCGGTGAGCAAGACAAGAGGCAAATACGCGGTGGGTCAGAGAGCAATCAGTGTGACAACGGCACGGAAAGGGGCTGGGCTGTGGGACAGGGCTCAGGAATGTTATGAAAACCCTGAAGGAAGCGCAAGAATAGCGAGTGCAAAGGCCCTGAGGCAGAGCTATGCTTGCTGTGTTTGAAGCTAAGCAAGGAGGCCTCGTGGCTCTGAGCAGAAGGAGCAAGGAAGAGAGCCAGAGGTGAGGTCAGAGGGTGCTGGGCAGGCTGGCGGGAGGGCCGTCATGAAGCTCTGTCTGTTACTCTGCGCCATAGGTGAAGGAAGCCATCTGAGAGTTTTTCCTTGATCTGATTTGTACCTTTTAAAAAGATCATCTCAGAGGGAAATGAGGAAGCGTGGAGGCAGGGAGGCTGTTGCAGTCATCCATGCGCGAGATGGTGGTGGCTTGGACCAGGAGGTGAGGACGGAGTGGTCAGCTTCTGGATACATATGGGGTTTGCAAGTGGTTTGGACGTGGACGTGGGTAATGGAGTGACACGTCACAGATGAGTCCCCACCTAAGTGACTGGAAGGACAGTTTCTGTTTGCTGAAACGGAGACTGTAAGATCACTGTGTCTTGAAGTCGATGACTCTGGAAAGAAGAATTTTCCTTTATGAAACTGGGGTGTTCTATTTTGCTTAGGAGGGCTGCCCCTACCCAAGATTGTCTTCGGGTTGGCCATACCGTTCTCTAACAGTTTAAGGTGCTGTGACAAACAGGCCTCATGGCGTGAGGGCCCAGCCACAGAAGAAACGTGTCCTCACTCACAGTCGGGGCAGCTGCCCACTGACTTACCCGTGTATTTCTGAACCTAGCTCTACGCCTCTAGGTTGACGGCAAGTTTTAATATCTGGTGGGTCAAAAACTTCATCGCTAGCCTTTTCCAAAAATTTCATGATAATTCTCACATATTTATGTTTCAATTATCAACATTAATATGTCTAAAGATCTCCCCAAATATCCATTGAGATTTTTATTAGAATTTTATTAAGCTTATTTATAATGTGAGAAGGGTTTTATCTTTAAATTGAGTCTTTATGTCCAGGATGCCTCACCATTTATTCCAATCTTGCTTTAATAACCTTAACTGAGTGTGTGTAACAGGCGTGCCTCAGAGACAGCGCGGGTTCAGTTACAGATCCCTGCAATAAGGCGAGTCGTGTGGGTGTTTTGGCTTCCCAGTGCGTGTAAAAGTAGGTTTACACTATACCGTTAGTCTACTAAGTGTGCAGTAGCATTGTGTCTAAAATGCAATTTCTGTACCTTAATTAAAAAATGCTTTATTAGTAAGATATGCTAACGATCATCTGAGCATTCAGCAAGTCATGATCTTTTTGCTGGTGGAGGGTCGTGCTTTGACGTTGGTGGCTGCTGACTGACTAGGTGGTGGTTAGTGACGGTTGGGGTGGCTGTGGCAATTGCTTAAAATAAGACAATAAACTTTGCCACATCGATTGACTTTTCCTTTCATGAAGATTTCTCTACGGCATGTGATGCTATCTGATGGCATTTCGCCCACTTTAGAACTTCCTTCAAGCCTCCCAAACCCTGCTACTGCTTTGCCAACTAAGTTTATGGAATATTCTACATCCTTTGCTGTCATTTCAACAATGTCCACGGCATCTTCACCACGAGTAGATTCCATCTCAAGAAACCACTCTCTTTGCTCATCCATAAGAAACAACTCCTCATCTAATAAAGCTGGAGCATGAGCTGGCAGCAACTCAGCCACGTCTTCAGGCGCCACTTCTAATTCTGGCTCTCTTGCTGTTTCCACCACATGTGCAGGGACTTCCTCCACTGGAGTCTTGAACCCCTCAAAGTCCTCTATGAGGGCTGGAGTCAAATTCTTCCAAACGCCTGTCAATGTTGCTATTTTGACCTCCTCCCTTGCATCACTAATGTTCTTGATGGCATCTAAAATGGTAAATCCTTCCCAGAACGTTTTCAATTGACTCTGCCCAGATCCACCAGAGGAGTCACTATCTATGGCAGCCATGGCCTTAAGAAACGTATTGCTCAAATAATACGTTGTGAAAGTTGAAATTACTCCCTGATCCGTGGGCTGCTGGATAGATGTTGTGTTGGCAGGCATGAAAACAACATTAATCTCTTTGTACCTCTCCATCAGAGCTCTTGGGTGATCAGGTGCACTGTGATGAGCAGTAATATTTTGAAAGGAATCTTTTTTCTGAGCAGTAGGTCTCAACAGTAAGCTTAAAATATTCAGTAAACCATGCTGTAAACAGACGTGCTGCCATCCAGGCTTTGTTGTTCCGTTTATAGAGCACAGGCAGAGTGCATAGCATAGTTCTTAAGGACTCTAGGATTTTTGGAATGGTAAATGAGCATTGGGTTCACCTCAAGTCACCAGCTGTATTAGCCCCTAACAGGAGAGTCAGCCTGTCCTTTGAAGCTTTGAAGCCAGGCGTTGTCTCCTCTCTAGGTATGAAAGTCCTAGATGGCATCTCCCTCCAATGGAAGGCTGTTTCATCTACGTTGGAAATCTGTCGTTTAGCATAGCCACCTTCGTCAAGAGACCTCGCTGAGGTGTCTTAGCGAGACCTGTTGGATAACTTGCTGCCGCTTCTCCGTCAGCACTTGCTGCTTCACCTTGCACTTTTATGTTGTGGACACGACTTCTTCTTTAAACCTCAGGAACCAGCCTCTGCTGGCATCACAATTTTTTTCTGCAGCTTTCTCACCCATCTCAGCCTTCATAGACTTGAGGAGAGTTAAGACCTTGCTCTGGATTAGGCACTGACTTAAGGGAATGTCGTGGCTGGTTTGATCTTCTGTCCAGAACACTCAGACTTTCTCCATGTCAGCAATAAGGCTGTTTCGCTTTCTTACCATTTGTGTGTTCGCTGGAGTAGCACTTTAAATTTCCTTCAAGAACTTTTCCTTTGCGTAACAGCTCAGCTAACCGTTTGGTGCAAGAGGCCTAGCTTTTGGCCTCTCTTGGCTTTCGACATCTCTCCTTCCCTGAGCTTAATCATTTCTAGCTTTTGATTTAAAGTGAGAGAAGTGGGCCTCTTCCTTTCACGTGAACTCTGGGAAGCCACGGTAGCCTGATTTCAATGTTGCTGCGTTTCAGGGAACGGGGAGGCAACGGGAGAGAGAGAGAGAGAGGGACGGGGGTTTCGGCGGAGCAGTCAGAGCACACACAACAGTCACCAGTTAAGTTTGCCGTCTGATGTGGGTGTGGTCCGTGGTGACCCGAAACAAGTAACACAGTAGTAACACCAAACATCACAGATGATAGATCACCAGAACAGAGATGATGATAATGAAAAAGTTTGAAATAGTGCGAGAATTAACAAAATGCGACAGAGACACGAAGTGAACACATGCTGCTTGAAAAATGGCACTGACAGATTTGCTCAGCACAGATTTGCCACAAACCTTCAACTTGTAAAACAGTAAAAAACAATATCCGCAAAGCACAATAAAGCAAAGTGCAAGAAAACAAGGGACGCCTGTACAGGTCTAGTGCCTTTCATGCGGAATTTATCCAAAGGCATTCAAAGGTATTCAGGTATTTGTCATTAATGTGAATGTGAATCTTTCCCACATTTCAATTTCTAACTAGTTATAGTTACTGTAAAAAAAAAAAAAGTATTGCTTTTTGTATTTTTAGCTTGATTCAGTCATTTTCCTAAATTGTCTTATTGAGATTTTTCTACTTGTACAATTATATCCACAAATGATAAATATTTTTTTTCAACATTCACAGGTTCATTTCATTTTCTTGTTTTATTTCAAAAGCTGGAGCCTGTAGAAATGTGAGCAGCGGAAGTGAGAGTGAGCCACGCCTATTTCGTTCCTGATGACGCTTTACTGTCTCACTCATTTAGGATGATGTTTGCAGATGGCGTCTTATTAATGCTCATGTTTCGGGTGTTCATTTCATTTCCATATAGTTTGTCCATTTCCTTCTATTCTGTGCCATTTAATCAGGAATGGCTGCTGAGTGGTGTCTAGCGGCTTTTTGCCGTTTGTTGATACGTGACCCTCACTAATGTAAGGAATTGAAAGACTTGTTAATTCTTGAAGCATCTTATGCTTGAAATAAACCCTAGTTGATCTTGGCGTGTCATTTCTAAATATGGTGTTAAATATTTCTAATATTTTATTTTAGAATTTTTCCATTAATAGCCATAAGCTAGACTGGTTTGTATTTTTTTCTTTTAACATGTTTTCTTTATCGTATTTTGGCATTAGGGTAACATACCATGAATTGGAACACTGTATGTCTGTTTCTGTGTTCTGGAACGATCTGACTGTTATAAAGTCGTCTATTCCCTGAAGGTTTGGTACAGCTTGCCTTTAAAATCATCTGGGCTTGACACGTTTTTAATGATAGATGGTAGATCTTTTAACAGCTCTTTCCATTTCTTTTGTGGTTGCCTGTCTATTCGGGCTCTTCTAATACTTAAGTTAAATTTAGTAATCTGTATTTTGCTAGAAAACGATTCAATTTTCTCTGGAGTTTAAAGCATATGATACTTGATTAGAATTCTTCCATATCTGCCGTTAGAATAACGACATTTACAGCTAGTTTTGTGCTTTGACGCTTTCAAACAGCGTTCACATACCTCATCTCAGGTGAGCCCTTATTCCTCCCGGATAGACGAGGAAACGGGTGAAAAGTGCGTGTGCAACTTCCTGTAGGGCCATATGGCCCGGGAGAGGCAGAGTCTGGTTCCGACCCAGGACTCCTGTCTTCCCATGCGAAGCTCCGTCCACCGTGTCCTTTCCGGTGATGTTCACCTGGGCCCTCCCCCTCCTCAGGCCCTGCAGGTATGACAGGTGTAAGGATGGGCTTAGAGGTGTGACTCTACATCCAGGAGAGGTCCCTCTACTCTTTTGGTGCCAACATCCCTGGGAAGGCTTAGGGAAATGCTCCTTTACTGAGCTCTGGGAAGTGCATTGTCAACTGTTTGAATTCTAAAAATGCATCAGGAGTATCACTTTTATTTACTAAAATGAGAAAAGAAGGTCATTCATTTACTTTTCAAGTGGTTCCAAACAGACATGAATGAAAGCTTCTGGTAACCTGTGGGCTGCAGAGGACATGGTGGGCTTCGGTCTGCGTGTTTCTGAGGGTAACGCCAGCAGCTTCCTGCGTTTGATACAGCTTCATGAAGTACGGAAGACTTCATGCATCATGCACACCTCCCTGTCATAAAGAATAGCAACATATAGTACATGCAGTGCCACGGAGTTGCCTAAAATGAAACATGGCCAAGTTCTAATACTAGTTGGGGGGATTAGGTGTGATAATCTGGTGAAGCTCTGGCACAGCACTGGTGCGTGGTAGGGGCTGTTATCACAGCTAATGCATAGTCACGACGTGTTTTTACATGGGGAAACCCATATATCTCAGAATACACTCAGGTGCAGGGACAGCTTTCATGCACGGCCACCCGGGATTCTCACCCGAGCCCACCTCCCCGCCCATCCCCCTTCGTCACGCGTCAGGGGCTGGCTTGTTGAGGCAACAGCCACAGGCCTGGCTTTGGGAGCCTTTTTCTAATGTCAGTAAATGGACGCATGTCAGGGCTGCTTCCCTGGCACCCCTCTACACCCCCAAGCCTTGTCCCTTGCAGGAGGCTCAGGACCCAGCTGTCCCCGGTCTCCCAGGCCTGACTTTAGCCTCCCCAGCACCCCCTCCTGACTATCGCGAAGATCATGGCCCCTGGCCATCCTCATCCTCCAGGTTGCTCACTCAGTAACTTTTCCTTGCGGGCTCTTCCTGCCGTCCCATCCTTCAACCGCAGTGAGCATCATCAGACGCTGACGGTGGGGTGCAGTCCTCCTCGGGCCCCTTCTGGCCCACCTTGCCACTAGCCCTCTGGCCAGCACATAAGGAAAAAGGATCCTTGTGCTGCCTCTCTTTCCTTGCAGCTGATTTCTCCTCCCCTAGGAAGTCCCTGAGCCCTGGCCGAGGTGCACAACCCCCATGTGGACTCCCCAGCACCACGGACAGTGCCCCCCCCCCGCCCCCGCCACCAGGCTTCCATTGCCCAAGGAGTGGTGCAGGCACTGCCCCAGGCCTGGGGCCCACTGCTGCCGTGTGGAGGCTGCTCCCAGCAGGTCCCCTGCAGTCCCAGGAATCAAGTCCCTGTGGGTCTCACACAGTTCAGACTTCAGGAAACACTTAGCCACGGTGGGCTGCAGCACGATGTCGTACAGTCATCCAGGTCTGCCTTCGGACTTCTGACTCTCTGAGTAAATCAGCTACACTGTCGTCTGAGATGAAATACCTACCCCTGCGATTCCCTGACCTCTCAGAGCAGGCACGCGCTGCGTGTTTGTTCAGCAAACCAAAAGGCAGACCAAAGGGGCCAATGAATGAGAGGAAAAGGTGCGCCCTCCCCAGGGCCTGGCTCAGCGGGGGCAGCTCCACCTGCCAGGGCGCGGCCCTGCCCCGCGGGGCCAGCCGGCTCGCCCCTTCCCAGCGGGCGCACCCAGGCTCCGCTCAGCTCAGTCTGACCTGTGACCGGATGCTGTTTTCACCCACCGCCGTGCGTTTGTCTTCTGGTTTATCTTCCCACAGCTGGGCCTCCCTGGAACTTGTCCCGGGGATGGGCCCAGAGCCAAGTGGTGATTTATTATTTCTTAAATGGGTCAATTTTCCATTCTGTTTTGTCCAGACAGCTGATGAGTGGGCTGAGAAGATGCCCAAAGGCCCGCCACCCAGCTCTCCCAAGGAAACGGCCGACAGAGACCTCCTGGCTCGCCTCCACAAAGCAGTGACTTCCCGTTACCATGCCATCGCCCAGGAGTTTGAGAACTTCGACACCACGGAAACAAACACGGCCTCCAGAGATGAGTTCAGGGCCGTCTGCAACCGCCACGTCCAAATCCTGACAGACGAACAGGTGAGAAGCTCACTTGGGTCCTCATCCTAGCAATGTCACCTGAGCGTCAGGCCGGCCATTGGCCAAGTATTCGGTTTAAGATGCTCTCTGTTTTTAAAATACTTGATGTTATGTTTTGTTTTTAAATCTTATGGAAGACTCAGAGGAGCCTCTGTTTATATAACAGCTATGAATTGAGCCATTTTGATCCGGGTGCAAACAATGTCACTTTTACTTTCAAATTAAATTAAACTCAGCTCCAGCTCCCCCTTCCCTGGATCATCTCAGGGCTTATATAGTCCAAAGAGAGTGGCCAGTCTCTCCCCGCACCTTAGGGGTCGTGGACCCTGGGAGTTGCCGGTGCTCCTCCCGCCGGCCCCACTGCCTTCTCCCTGCCGCGTCCAGGTGCGGGCAGTGTCAGACGCTCTGGGTGCTGCTTTCAGCATGCTGGGTGGGCCCCTCCACTGTGCACAGGCTGGATGCAGGCCCTCTCTCTCTAAGGTTCTCTTCCTCATCACAGAACCCCAGAAGGGGGCCCCCCCGGGACTGAGCCGGGCTCTTCTTTAGCTCGAAGACTCTAACAACCTGCCACCTGGGCCTCTTTGGCCCTTCATGGCCTTCCAAGGCCAAGGGCTCCTCCCAGCCAGATGGTGTCCTGAGGGACTGCTTTGCCACAGTAGCTGTAGGAGGGACGAGTTTTAGAAGTGAGCCCCTGTCCTTTTGGACTTCAGTAAATAGTGGCACTAAACGCCAGCACCAGGGGGGTGGTGTTCTGGGTTGCTTTGTTGCTCACTGGGCCCCAAATGCTGAAACAGTGTGAGTGCTCAGCACAGAGTGGGTGCTCAGTAAGTACCAGTGAGTGGATGGTGTCCACATGCCCTGGCTCCCCGCCGCCCTTGACAGCCCAGTGGCTGAGCAGCCCGGTGACGCAGAACACCGGTGACCCCATTACAGAAGCAGATGGCCCTTCCCCAGAAATACACTGCTACAGGCCCCCTCCAGATCTCCAACAAATCAATGTCCCATTCCCAGAGCATAATTCAGATAAAAAATAAGATCCCAGAATGCTTACAAAGCAACTCCATGTCCCTTCTTCCTCCTGGTTCTGCTCAGGCCCAGCCTAGGGAGTTCCGACAGACCCCAGGTGGCAGTGTCCCTCTTTCACCTCTGAGGTGGGGCCTCTCCAACCTCTCGTCTCATTTCATCAAAGTTTCAGAGTAAGGACTTGAAAGTATTCATAGGGAGGGCTGATCATTGCATCCACCCCCAGCCATACTCAGGCCTCTGAACTCGCTGCCTAGAGAGTGCATTTGTTAAAGGCATTAAGAATATGAACATCAAATTTAACTTTTGTAAAATATCACCTTTTTTAGGCATTTTGGTGTGCCTAGTTTTGCTAAGCAAAATGAAGTGCTGTTTCCAAATGATTCTGTCCCATAGAGCAGCAGTCCCCAACCTTTTTGGCACCAGGAACCAGTTTATGGAAGACGATTTTTGCATGGATGGTGGAGGGGGACTGATGGTTTCAGGATGGTTCAAGCACATCACATTTATTGTGCAGTCAAACTTCCCATTAGATAATGATAATCTGTATTTGTAGCCGCTGCCCAGCTCTGGCATCACTGCTTCAGCTCCACCTCAGAGCATCAGGCATTAGGTTCTCATAAGGAGCCTGCAACGTAGACCCTTCGCATGGGCAGTTTACAGTAGGGTTTGGGCTTCTATGAGAATCTAACGCCACCGCAGATCTGACAGGAGGCAGAGCTTATGCGGTGATGCGGGTGATGGGGAGCGGCTGTAGATACAGATGAAGCATCACTCGCTTGCCTTGCCGGCTGCTCACCTCCTGCTGTGCAGCCCGGTTCCTCCCAGGCCATGAGCAGGCACGTTCCGCAGCCCAGCCCGGGGTTGGGAACCACAGCCATAGAGCATCAAAGCCAAGCAAGATCTGTATCTGCAAATACTTCTCTCATTATAAATGAAAGTAAACCTTTGAAATTCATACAGTTGCATTTATTATTCTATGTGGCCAACTAATAAAGGTTTTACTAATAAAGATTTTACTAAAAAAGATTTTTCATTTTATCTAAATGGGTAAAATTTTACTCTCATTATAGATATAAATTAATGACATGCTGACATGCCTGGCATTGATAACAGAGAATTTGATTTTAATTGTCTACCAAGAAAACTTCACCATCCCCAGCACATCAATCCCCCCCTCAACAAAGTTAAACACTTATTTTTAAATGCTGCTTTCTAAAACTAAGCTGACGTGTCTCAAATCCAGTCTGTATCGACGAGAGCATCAGACTCCGGCATGAGTACTTCACGGTTTAAGTTGGGCGGTGATTAGCAGAAATTGTGCTATATTTGGGAAGGATGTTTCTGGCTATGGGCTGGTACACAGCAACATCCCCAGAGATCCATGTGTTTTCTCCTTGCATGAGTTACTTTGCCAGCGACCTTCTTGGGTGAAGGCGCAGTGTCTGGTACAGTACAACAGCGAAGTAATTTGTACTCTTAACATGTCTGGACGCCTCGTGCCATTATTCTAAAGAGTTCACTGAAGATGCTGGGACAGTTCCAACCATATTAAATAACATTTTAACTACAGATTTCATGACCTAGTTTATCTACATTATAGAAACTTATCTCATACGAAAAAAAAAAATCCAACAATCACGAATCTGACGGGCCGCTTTCTTGACTTATTGAGCTCTGTAAGTGGGGGAAGTGCCACATCTTTTGAATCCTTTTGGTGCAATTAACCTTTCAGAGAAGAAGAGCAACTTTCAGAGCAGATGGAGTTGGAAACTGATGGGTCTTCGTGGCTCTGTGGAAAACGTGTGATAAAAGGCTCCAAACTGGGTTGTCTTGGGTATTGGTTAAAACCATAGAGACCCACTGCAAGAGCCTCTCCTTGCAAAGCAATTTAGATCAGTCCATAGTGATTGCATGAGGCCTTTTAATATGCAGCTATGTTAGGGAAAGGAACTGTTGAATGTTTCTGAACATGTTAGACCTGGTATCTCTAAAACAGACACCCCTAGGAAGTGAGTGACAATGATGCTCACGGAGAAAACAAGCCTTCATGCAGGCAGACTTGGGTTTCACTCCTGCTTCTGCCCTTGTCCAGCTGTGTGACCTTGGACAAGTTACTCAGCCTCTCTGAGCTTGTGTCTTCCCTATGAAGGGGGTTGCACAATACTCCACAGGCTCCTGCAGGCACCCTCCCCTCCAACCAGGCTGAAGGTCAGCCTTCCCTGCCTCTGCCCGCTGCTGCCTCGGCTGGCCTTGCCCCCACCCCACCCCCGTGTCTCTCAATGCCTGCTCCTGCTTCCAGACTCTATCAGGGGGAAGCCTTTCCTGACCGCATCTCCACCTGGTGGAGCTGCCCACCCCCCGCCCACGTTGCCCCTCTCACCCCCTCACTGTCCCCCTCCACCCCCAACCAACCTTGAGCTCTACATCCCCTAGCCGAGCCCTTGAGACACTCTTGTGTGTCCTCAGGCACATAGAGCTGTCTGTCCTGACTGTGCAGAGAGTGCCCAGGACAGCGTGCGTCTGTGTCCTGGGGCCCACAGCGCACCAGGCGGTGCTGCTGGGCTCTGCGGCCTGGCCTCTCTGAGCTCGCGTCCGGGGGGAGAGCGAGCCGTCACCCGCCAGGTGCACGATGCTCATGTCATCACACGCTGCTCCCCGCTCTGAAGGGCGTAGCGTGCAGCACGCTGCGAGGGTGTAGCAGGGCCCGGGCCTGGACTGAGGGGTCAGGCAGTTTCCCTGAGGACAGGATGTGGGATTCCTGGGAGTTGCCTCTGAGAGGAGACGGGAGAGAGCCGTGCAGGCAGAGGGAGCATCCTGGACGCGGGAGCAGTGAGCGTGTGGCGTTAGAGCCGCGGCCGGCAGGCCAGCGTGGATGGGCACACCCTGCCCTGCGGAGTCTCTGTCCCTGTGCTCAGACAGCGACAGAACGAGTAAAGGACTGGTACAGCAGAGGGCGATCGATGCTGTAGAGGGCGTGGGAAACGGCAGGGGAGGAGACAGACAGCGAGGTGGGAGCCATGCACTTGCGAACAGGGTGGTCTGCGAAGGAAGGTGACACCGGACCAAGGACCTGGCAGCCAGGGAGGGTGTCGCTGGGAGCAGAGGTTCGTCAGCAAAGGGGACATGAATGTCCAGGCCACGTGGCAGAAGTTTGAAGAGTAAGACAGATGCCAGTGCTGTGGAGGGGGTGGGTGGTCTCTGGGGTCAGAGCAGGGCGCCGCGTGGCGTAGGATGTGAACCCCACAGGAGGACTTTCCTTTTATTCACAGTGACAAGAGAGGGTTGTGGGGCCCTGTTGGTGTGGTCGACTGTCGCCCCAGCTGCTGTGTGGGGCTGAATGCAGGTGGGGCGGGGGCAGGAGGGCAGGCCCCGGGGGCGAGCAGGCGGTGATCCTGGTGGCAAAGGAGGGGTAAGAAAAGATGGGACACGCCAGAGTTGGGGCCAGCCGGCTGTGCTAATGGATGTGGGGGGTGAGAGGAAGCAGGAGCATAGGAGAGGGGACATGGGGGCTGTGGGAGGGGCAGGGGTGGTGCAGGGGCGGCTGTTGGTGCAGGGCCTGTAGGTCAGAGAGGTCCACAGTGGATGTCCAATGGAAGATGTGGGTCAGGAGGTGGGCGGGCTGGCAGAGTCCAGAGGAGAGGAGGAGAGCCAGATGGCGTCCCCGGGCGCGGGAGTGGTTTAAGAGCAGGAGTGCGGGTGGAGAAGGGCAGAGTCCTGAAAAGTCAAGGAGGGACCAGAAAAAGGGACTGAGCAGCCACTAATAGAGTGGGAGGAGAACCTGGAGCAGCTGCGGACGTGGATCTTTCGTCAGTTCACGTGTGTGCGTGTGTGTGTGCGTGCGTGTGTGCGCGTCCTTTGATGAAAAACACTTTGATTGGTGTAATCCAGTGTATCCATCTTTACGTTTACCATTTCCATTTTGTGCTCTGGCTAAGAAATCCTTACTTATCCCAAGATAATGATATTAACCTTTATTCTCTTCTAAAGGTTTTTACGTTTTCATCTGTGTTTTAATACACCTGAAATACGTCTGTCCTCATTTGCAGGAGACAGGGCTCCACAGTGGTTTCCATGTGGATGAACGGTCTTCCCAGCACCGTTTTTTCAGTTGTGTGTTTTCCTCACCGAGCTGCAACGTCAAGTCTGTTGTGTGTCGAATTTCCGTGTACGTGTGGGTCTGTATCCGGACTCTGCTCTGTTCTGTTGGCCTTCTTTCTGTCCTTGAATTAATGCCACTGTGTCCAAATGACTTTAGCCTTATACGTCTCAATATTGGGTGGGGCAGCCCCCCCAGCTCACTCCTCTTCTTCAAGACCTTCTGCCTTAATCTGAGCCTCTGGCTTTCCATGGACATTTTAGAATCAGCTGGTCAATTTCCACAAAGAACTCTGTTAAAAATTTTATTGGAATTGCATTAAATCATTTTATCTCTTTGGGGAGAAATGAAATCCTCTCAGTGTCAAGCCTTCTTATCTACCAACATGTTCTGTCTCTCTATATAGGTTTTCCTTCCGGTCTTTACTTTAGTGCCCTAATTTTCTGCCTAGAGGCCTTTTGCATCCTCGAGTTTTTATATTTTTATTGTAATAACATATTTTAATGCTGTTTTCTTAAGTTACACTTTCTGTTTGTTACTGCTGTATCCATCTTGCTAAATTCTCTTGTTAACGCTAATAATTTTTCAATAAGTTATTCTGAGTGTAGATAATGCACTCAAATAACATCTGTGAACAATGACAGTCAGTGTTTCCTTTCTAATCTCCATACTTTCTATTTCTTATTCTTGCCTTATTGCAATGTCTAGAACCTTCAGTCAACATTAAATAGAAGCTGTGCTAGTGAGCGTCCTTGTTTGGTCCTTGATTTTAACAGAACTGCTTCTAAATTTTCAAGATTAAATATGTTTTCTTGAGACCTTTTTATAGATATTCTCTATCAAATGTAAAAGTTCCCTTTTATTACTATTTTGCTAAGAGCTGTAACTATGAATAGATGTTGAATTTTATCCAATGCTTTCCCTGTGTCTATTGAGATATACATATAGTTTTTCTTGTTTGATTTCTTAATATAGTGAATTACATTAATAGATTTTCTAATGTTAAGCTAAATTTAAATTCCTGGTATAAGCCAAATTTAGTCATGATGTTTTTAACAATGCAGGATTCAATTGGCAAGTTTTTTGCGTACAATTTGCTTCCATGATCATGACGTTAATCCGCTATTTTCTCTTCTCATACTGCCTGTGTCTGGCTTTGGTATCAATATTACATGAGCTTTGTAGATGGAGTTTGGGGTTAATCCATTTTTTCTGTTTTGCCAGAAGAGTTTGGGTAAGTTTGGAGCTACCAGCTTATTGAACTTTGAGTAGAAATGCTCATAAAGCCACCTGGACCCAGTGGTTTTTGTAATGGGAAGATTTTTTTAAATGCTAATTTTATTTCTTTCAGGGTTATAGAGCTATTTAGACTTTTTTCTTTTCGTCAGATTAGTGGCTTTTTTTTTTTACAGGAATTTGTTCATTTTTCTGCAAGTTTTCAAATTTATTAGCATAAAATTATTGATAATATCTTCTTTTTAATCTCTGCTAAATCTCTAGTTATACCTCCTTTTCCCTTTTCCTAATATTTTTCCCCTGGCTTACTCTTGCCAGAAATGTGCCCATTTTACTAGTCTTTTCAAAGAATCAACTTCTGATTTTGTCGATTCTATTAGATTGCTTTTCTGTTTTATTAATTTCTGCTGTTATCTTTATTATCTTATTCCTTCTGCTTTAGCTTAAATTAGACACAGCTTTTTAATTTCAGCTATTCTTCCTTTCTTAATGAGGATTTAAAAGTATATTTCCTTCTAAATACCACTTTAGCTGCTCCAAGTTTTGATATGTAGTTTTAAAATTATAATTCAGTTCTCTATAGTTATTTTCATTTTGATTCCTTTGATCCATAACACACTTAGAAATGTGCTGTTCTGTTCCCAAATACATTGATCTTTTTAAACTTATTAGCTTATAAATAACTACATTTTAATTAGAGAATATAATCTAATCACATCAGTTCTTTTTTTTTTTTTTTGAGGCAGAGTCTCACTCTCTTGCCCAGGCTAGAGTGCCGTGGCATCAGCCTAGCTCACAGCAACCTCAGACTCTTGGGCTCAAGGGATCCTCCTGCCTCAGCCTCCCGAGTAGCTGGGACTACAGGCATGCGCCACCATGCCCGGCTAATTTTTTCTATATATTTTTAGCTGCCCAGCTAATTTCTTTTCTATTATTTTAGTAGAGATGGGGTCTCACTCTTGCTCAGGCTGGTTTCGAACTCCTGACCTTGAGCAATCCTCCCGCCTCGGCCTCCCAGAGTGCTAGGATTACAGGTGTGAGCCACCGCGCCTGGCCAGTTCTTAGAAATATGTTGAGATCTGATGTGCGGTCATTTTTTATCAATGTGTCATTTGTGGTTAGGTCGTTTGCACAGCCTCTAGTAGTTGGATGAAGGGTTCCACATATGTTGATAAAAAACAGCTTGTTATTTCTACCCTTCAGTGAATCTTTATCTTTTCTGTCTGTTCAGTCCATCAATCACTAAGATTTATGTTGAAATCTCCCACTGTAATGGTAGATTGATCAATTCCTTATAATTCTGTTCATTTTTATTATTTTACATATGTTCAAGGTTAGTTTTTGTAAGTGTGTACAGATTTGGAACTATTATAGCCTCCTAGTGAATTGAACCTTGTAACATCATGCAATAACCTTCTTTATGCCTGGAAAATAGTTTGTGGTGTAAACTCTATTTTATGTGATATTAATATGACTACCCCAGCTCTTTTTAAGTTAGCATTTGCTTGGTGTATCTATTTCTAACTTAAAAAAAAAAATCTTTGGCCCTTCTGTGACATATGTTTTGTATATGTGTACTATTATTAACAGCATATTAAGTGGATTTTTAACAATCTAGTCTAATAATCTCTATTATTTATATGGATGTTTGGTCCAGTTACATTTATTGTGATTACTGATACATGTGGATTTATTTCTGTCGTCTAATGTTGTGCTTTCTCTTTAACACTCATCTCGTTTATGCTGTTTTTAAAACTCTTATTACCTTTTTTTGGATTGATTGTTTTTAAATTCCTTTTTTCCTTCCATTTGTTTGGAAGTTATATATCTATTTCTGTCCCTTTAACCAATAGGTGGTTATTGCCCTTGAAATTTTATCGTATATAACAAAAGAGTTGGAAGTTCAGCAGTATTTTCATTGTTCTCTGGGCTTACAAGGATATTAAGTTGATGTAACTCCAATTTTCCCCATAGGTCATTGTTATTGAATATTTTAGATCTGTCGTATTATTTTTTCTCCACAAATTAATCCCTCGACTGATTTCTTTTGTGCAGTTGGTATTTATTTAGATTTGTCTTCTGTACTCTTTACATATTAGACCCTTCTTCTGAGATCATTTTCTTTCTTCATGAAGTAGAGAGTT
>CAUYRT010011564.1:0-37125 GCA_963574885.1 Lepilemur ruficaudatus
AAGAATTCTGATGATAAGCAGATATGAGTGTGTGCTGACCTTGACTTTTCTCCTTGATCTAGTTGGTCATCTGATAATCATGAAGATTATCAGGTTGGGCTTTCTAGCCTTTGGAAAATTTCCTTTATATTTTCATTTCCATTTTTAGGGTCTCTGAGGAGTATAATGGTTTGTATTTCTAAAAAAATTATAATAATAAAAAAACTGTAGAAGAAAGTCCTAACATAACATCTTCTTTGAACAGAGTGAATTTTAAAACTTCTTTAAACGTGATTTTTCTAAACCTTTGTAAATGTTAAGCTCCCCAACCCCTTGCCCTCAATTCCCACAACTCACCCCAAAAGATTACTATTCCACCTCACAGACTGAAGGCGCGATTCATACTTGAGAGGTGGGCTAGATTTTATGTGGCATAAGCTTTTCAAATTCTGCTTTTTGAATTTTATATAGCAGTGGTTATAAAAAACTGACCCTTCAGCCAGATCTGGTCTGCATGTATGGTTTGTTTCAGCAGCACAGCGTTTGACAAAAATTGAGTTTGAATGTCTTTAGGCAGGGCATTCATTCTCCAGTTTATCTCGGTTTCATTTCGCTTGTCTCTTCCCGGTGGCTCTTTTATACATTTACATTACCTGCTTGGTTCCTGAAGGTGTTTGAGATTGCAGCCCCAGCTCTGTATTGATGTGATGCATTTTGTAAGTAAACTTTTCATTAAATAAACTACATAGAGAAAAGTGCACAAAATCATGAGCATATAGTTTGGTGAATTCTTATAAGGGGAACATACCCGAATAACTACAAGAAAAGTCAGTAAACAGAACATGACTAGGTGTAGAAGTTAGTAACATGGGTGCTCCCTTCAAACCAAATGCTAAGACATTGGTTAGGCTTCAGGTAATGCCAAGAAGCACAGCGAATACGTGAACTTTTGGTATAAGTACACAGCTTCATTGGCTATCTTTCAGTATATGTTTTCTTGTTTTATTATTTTTAATCACTTTAATATTCTTTAGCTTTCCTTTTAATTTTAACCGTTCTACATCATTATATTTAAGATGTACATTTTCTATAAATAGAATAAAGTAGGCAATTTTAAAATCTACTCTGACAATTCTGTTATTTTAACTGGAATATTTAGTCTATTTATAATTAACACAATTACTAATATATTTGAGGTTAAATATACTAGCCTATTTGTTTTACCTATTTCAAAAATTCTATTTTTTCTCTCTTGTCTTAACTTTCTTTAGATTAATTATATATGATACATATGTATTATAGTTGGCCCTTTGTATCTGTGGGTCCACATCTGTGGATTCAACCAACTTTGGGTCAAAATTGTTAAAAAATATATAAAATAACAGCACAACAGTAAAAATACAAATTTAAAAAATATAGCATAACAACTTTTTACAAATGTTTACATTGTATTAGGTATTATAAGTAATCTAGAGATGGTTTAAAGTGTACAGGAAGATATGAATAGATTATATTCAAATGCTATTATTTTATATAGCGGTCTTGAGCATTATCAAATTTTTATATGGGGCTCCTTGAGCCAACCCTCCATGGATACTGTGGGACAACTGTTTATATAAATTTATTTATATATGCATATTTTAATATTCCATTTTATATCTCTTTTAGCTTGCTAATAATATAACTTTTCATAATTTGAGGAGATTTCAACACACCTCTTTGACATTAAAATATAATAGAAATTAGTACTTTTATTACATCCGTACAATCCAAGGACTTTAATTTCTTTAACTCCCCAAACCTCTTTATTTTGTTCTATAATTGTCATGTGTATTTTTTCTTTTCATTTTAAAATTTTTAATAAAAAATTTCAAACATCTGTAAAAGTAGAGGGAATATTATAAAAAATATAAATAAGCCAACTTTGGGAGGCTGAGGTAGCAGGGTCATTTGAGGCCAGGAGTTCAAGGCCAGCCTGTACAACATAGTGAGACCCTGTCTCTAAAAAACTTTTCTTTTGAAAAAGAGATATAAAGAACACAAATGTACTTACCAACAAACTCCAACAGTTATCAATATCAATTTTGTCATATCTATATCTCTCTACCTTTCCCCACCCTCAAATTATTTTGAAGTAAAACCAAAACATGTTATCAGTTTACCTGCAAACATTTTAGTATGTATCCTTAAAAGATAAAGACCCCTTTTAAGCATAAGATACACTGTGAGTTAACATAGATACTTCCATTTCAAATTCAAGATCATGGGGATTTTAATTAATTCCATCATTTCCATGTGTTTTAATTCTCTTTGTTTGTTTGTTAATCCTGTTGTCCTTCATGCTGCTTTATGAATTTGTGGTTTGATATCTTTCAAGAGTTTGGGGAAGTCGTTGGCCATTATATCTTTAAATGTTGTTTCTGTCCACTCTGTCTTATCTCCTCTGGGAGTCCTTTTTAGTGTTTCTATATGCTTCCAATTTTCTTTCTTTTTGGTTTTCTATGCTTCAATCTGATTATTTTCTTCTGACCTATTTTCCAGTTCAAAAAATTTCTTCTTCAACTGTGTTTATATATTCAACTATTGTATTTTCAATGTCAGTTATTTGATAATTTTCAGCTCTAAATTTTTTGTTTTATTCTTTTCTGGGACATTCAATCTTTCATCTTATTTTTCGGTTCATAAACAGATTAGTAACATTTACAAATCCTGTGTCTGATAACTCCAATAGCTGGATCTCTTGTGCAACTTTGTTATCGTTTTTTCTTCTTGTTTTTGGTCAATTCTTATTATCTTTTTGAATTTCTGGTTATTTTTTAATCAAGTGTTGAGCATTGGTCATGAAAAATCATAGTTAATTTGGTGGTATTGATAATGCAATCTTCCTCCAAAGAGGAATTACTTTTGCCCTGGCAGACAGTTTGGGTACCTGCAGAGGTAGATCTGACTCCATTCAGGGTTTGAGCTATATTTCAGTCTTTGTGAGCGATGATCTATTTTCAACTCACTCTTACTTGTAGGTCATAACCCTTCAGTAGTTCCAACAGAAAATCAGGAGTCTTTACCAAAGCTACTATGGCTTGGCAGATTAATTGTTGCCCCATTAGTTCAATGAGACTTCCGAAAGCTCTACTTAGGTTTTCAGCCTTCCAGCCTCGATTTTAAATAAGTTAATGCTTTGAGAGAATAGTAGCATCAAGTAATGTATTTAACTCTTGAATTTCTCTGCTCTGTGGCATCTTGGCCCCCACCAAGTCTTAGCTGTTTTGGTAGCTATGTGATACCTTCTAATGAACGTTTACATTTTGTCCAGATTTTCCAATTATTGTATTATAGACAGGAGTATTGGTCTTAAATGAATGAGTTTAAAATTTTTGAAAGCTGATCACGTAATAGTTCTTAATTTATCACTGTGCCTCTTACAGTTTTATACAATTCAGGCTAGTTTATTTAGCCATGGCACATATAAATATAAATACAAGTATATACGTTTGTTTGTCTGTTTATCATTGTTATTGGTTTGAAGGTTCTTTTTTAGGGAGCTACTTCCTTTGTTAAAGAAAACAGCATGACATTTGTTTTTTGGCATATATTCGGACCCAAGTTCATGGTTTGGTAGGAATAAAAACAAAACAAAACAAAGAAACAAAAAAAGCAAAGAAAAACTAAAAGATCATTAGCATGAGATAATAAACCTTTAGAAGAGAGAGAAAGTAGGAAAGTAAAGACAAGACACAAGGCTGGAGCAAGGTAATATTGAGAAATTTCTGGTGGCAGCTAAATGGTTACAGATTATGAAATAATCAATTTTAAGACAGATATTTGCCTTTCTACAAAATAGTATGTTTATGTTGCCTGAAATATTGAGAAAAGTTTTTTAAACATATCAAGTAATGTTTCTGTGGACGCTTTTAAAGAAAATAAAGAAAAAGAGGGCTGGGAGCCTTGTTGGGGACAGCATGGAACAAAAAAAAGATGAACTAGGGAAGAAGAGATGCCCATGAGAGACAGCAGGAGTTACTGGAGGTAGGAAACAAGAATCTAAAATGATAAATAAGAATTTAAGGCCCAGAAAGTTTGAGGAAATCTTGAGGAGGACACAGATGCAGGATAGGGGACTCAAACCCAATTTATATAAATCTCAAAGAATAGGGTCCCTCGGTAATGCTTGAGTAACTATTGATAACATGCTCAAGACTCAGATATTATTCTCACCTCTCCTGTCAAAGAATCTTCAACCATGGTGAAATGTGTATGGAAGAAATTTTAATATTAATATATAAGAAGTTCAATTTCAGACCCTTGAGCTTCAGTCCTAGACCTTTGGTAATGCTTTTCTCACTGAGGGCTCTTCTTCACTTGAAATACTTCTGACCTGACTCCTTGGGATTTCCAGAGGGAATCAACAAATACAAACAAACTGTCTAGAACATTCACGAGAACTCAAGCCCAGGCTGATACAGCAGACTATGAATTAGAACAGAACACACAACTTTTCTCTCTGATAACAGATGGTGCAATTTCAGTTATTCATTTATTGATTATTTATGGCAAAACTTTAGATTCCAAGCTTTTTTCCAACTTTAGATTCCTTTCTACCTCTGAATCCTTACACTCTAAAAGAATACATGGTTCCACAGAATGTGGGTTATAGCACTATAACCAAAGAAATATAATAAAAGTAGGCTATGATACCCTCATCCAAAGATTTTGCATCTCAGCATTTGCTGGATAATTCTAATTATCCTCTACTCCTACAATCATAGGAGTGAAAAATGGGGCTCCTGTTTGTAGGAAAGATTAAAGGAGCCTTTCCCCATCACAAGTTCCACATCTGTGACTCAGGCTCCTCTTACTTTCTCTATCATTTTCCATGATGCCTTTGATTTTCACCCTGGGCACTGCAGCCCACCTCAAGCAGATGGGCTTGCTTCACTTTGTTAAATAGAAAAAGGGGGATTTTACGTTACACTGAACTAAAATAAAATCTTAAGCCCCCCTCCCCCCAGCCAGTTGAATGGACCTCCTTTTGGCCAAGGAGACCCCAGACTTAAAACTGAGTTGCCGGCCATGAGGAGAAGAGAGATCAGACACGCCTCATTATGCCTCCTCCCTCTCTGCTACTCTTTGTAACAAGATACTATTAATAAATCATTAACAAGCCCAAGGCCATGCAAGACAAAGCATAAACCACATGTAGGCCATCAGTTTACTACTACAGGTCACTTGAGTTTTGGTATATATCACCAGTGGCTTGTCTCTGATTAACAGACAGCCTTATTTTAACTGAAAACATTCTGAGCCTTTAGACAAAGCTTCATTTCTTTAATCAATTATTAATATAAATCAAAGAATCTTTAAATCCACCTATAACCTATAAGCCCCTACTTGGAGATGTCCCACCTCTTCAGGCTAAACCAATGAATTCCGTCCACATATTGGCTTATCATATAATCTTACATGTAATCCTGTCTCCATGAATGTATAAAACCAAACTGTAAGCCAGCTACCATGGGCACATTTTCTCAGAACCTCTTGAAAACATGTGCTCTGGGCTTGTCAGTCACACACTCAGCTCAGAATAAGCCTTTTTAAATTATTTCACAGAGTTTTTTTTTTTTTTTTTCATTAACATCACCAACAATGTATGGCTAAGTTTCCCCTGTAAGTTACAGTGTCATATTTTTTCATATTGTGGCTCAAGACTAAATTCCCAAGAATGCCACTGTCTTTAGTGCAAATGAGATGATAGTACAGGTTGAAATGTACCAAACAGCCCTTTCTGAAAGTCATCTACCATCTCTCCTTGTAGGCACTTAACACTTTTTTTTTTTAATTTTTGCATTTTTCCTATGGTTTGATCCAAATTAAACTAATATAAGAGCCATCTTGCTCCCAGAGTTCAGGACTCCAAGCCTGGCTTATGCAGGACCATCTGTGAATCCCATTTCCCCACTTTCTTCTCTGTTCCGTAGAACAGGACTGTCTCCCTGGCTGTGCTTTCCTATTCCTTTTGAACATGAGGTCTACCAATTTGGCCCCTACCCATTCCTGGGGTTCCTGGGGAGGGGGGGGTGTCTTTCTTTCACAGATCATTTTCTTCCTGGGGAATATTTCCACCTTTCCTCCTTTAGGTGTGTTGTGCTCATACTCCTGAAATGGTCATTTCCAAAGCCCACATTTAAGCATCCTCATCCTGGAGATTATTTTATTTCATTATACTACCCTAGCAGTGGTGTTCCACATCATTTGAATTTCAAAAGCAATGCTTGCAGGCTTTAATCTGCAAAGTATTTGAGATTTCACATTTATTATTGAGTAGAGATAATTCTGGTGCATTTTCTCCCAGGTATGCCTTAAGCTCATAATATGGGATGATATAGTAATGTCACCTTAGTGAACTATGGAGGTTGCTGTGTTTAAGACTGAAACCATATCGAACCCTTTGGTGGTGCTGATAATGGATTTCCATCAGTGTAGTGAGTTATTTTTATAATGGAACCTTGAAGACACTGAGATATGTTAAATATGCCAGAGGAAATATTCAAACATGAGTTTTATATCCCTACAGAAATTGTTCCCAAATTTGCTTATGCCTTTGGACTGCTTGTGTTACATTTCTATTGGTAAAATAATTCAAAGCAGGAAGCCATAGAAATCAGTGCACAGCTTCCTCCTCTTTCCTAGTGACCTACCTGTGATAGCCAGCTGAGTCACAAAGAAGGTCATTCTTGACTTCCTCTTCCTCCTCCACGTGGAGTACAGCACGACAGAGTTTCCAACAATGGTGAAAACAAAGAGGACCCACAGAGTTATCAACTGCTCAGTCTGTAAGAAAACAGAGCAACATAATACCAGGATATCAGTGAGGACCGGGGCACTTTACAGAATGCGTGGCCCAGGCTTTTGTGCAGGGCTGTGTTCCTTCTGGTCCCATATCCCCATCTTTCAAAGCTCTGCTCTCAAGATAACAATGATAAAATGGGCCTCATGTACACCAGCAGCAGAGTAAACTGATGCACTCCTTTAAAAAAATTTATTTGGAAATACATGTCAAGAGACTAAAAACAAAAAAGTGTTTTGGCCAAGTAATTTTAACTCCATGTTAGAGTTCAAGGTGTGAAAAAAAATACTATAATCACAAAGCTGTGTATATTTACTGTAAACATAAATTAGAAATTGTTTAAAGATAACAGGATAGTTAAGCAAATAAAGCACTTTAATTCTGTGAACTATTGTGTAGCTATTAACAATGATGGTTTTAAAGACTGTGTAGAAACACTAAAAATACTCATAATGGTAAGTAGGAAAACATGATAAAATTGCATATTGGGTATGGTCACAACTCTGCAAATTTATACCCACAAGAAAAGACTGAAGTACATTCAAATGTTAACAGTGGTGATTTGAGGGTAGTGTGATTATGGGTTCTCTTTTCTCTTTTTCTTTTGACATAATTTCATAAGATAGCAATAATAAAGTTCTGCTGAATAATATTGCTACGGTTTGAATGTGTTTTCTAAAGTTCATGTGCTGAAAATTTAATCCCCAATGCAATGGTGTTGGAGTGGAACCTTTGACAGGTGATTGAATGGATTAATTCAGTTCACCTCATGGCAGAGCTATCGTGAATGGATTAACGTCATTATTCTGGCAGTGGATTAGTTATTGCGGGAGTGAGTTTCTGAAAAAAGGAAGAGTCAAAGGTCTTTACCCAACATATGCTGCTGGCACACCCTTAGGAGGGAAGGCTAAAAATGTCCCATCTAAACAAAAGACACTCCGAAACCAAGAAGCAACAGCTTCTCCAGATAAGAAGGAATCAGCGCAAAAACTCTGAAAGTGTGAAAAATTAGAGTGAAAGGACCACCCCCTGCAGATCACACCAGCTCTCTAGCAATGAATCCCAACCAAAATGAAACTGCTGAAATGACAGATAAAGAATTCCAAATACGAATTATAAGAAAGCTCAATGAGATCCAAGAGAAGATGGAAAACCAACTCCCAACTCAAAGAAACCAGAAAAATAATTCAGGAAATAAATGAAAAACTTACTAAAGAGATATACATATTTAAAAAAACAAACAAATTCAACTTCTGGAAATGAGAAATTCATTAAGGGAAATGCAAAACACAGTGGAAAGTTTTAAGAATAGACTCAACCACGCAGAAGAAAGAATTTCAGAACTTGAAGACAGCTCTTTCAAATTAACCAAGTTAGTAAAAAATAAAGAACAAAGAATCAAGGTGAATAAACAAAATATATGAGAAATATGGGATTATTATTATATTATTATTATTATCATCAGACTGGACAAAGTTAAGTGAAGAAGGAACTTCTATGACCTGTGAGGTGAAAACATCAAGCAACTTACAAAAGAAAACCCATCAGACTAATAGCAGACTTCTCAACAGGAACCTTACAAGCCAAGAAGGAATAGGGTCCTATCTTTAGTCTCCTTAAACAGAAGAACTGCCAGCCAAGAATTTTATATCCTACAAAACTAAGTTTCATAAATTAAGGACAGATGAAGTCTTTCTCAGATAAGCAAATACTAAGGGAATTTGTCACCACTAGACCTATTCTACAACAAATGCTTAAAAGTGTTCTATACATGGAACACAATAATCAATGCCCACCAGTGTAAAAATACCCCTAAGTTAAAGCTCACAGTTCTTATAAAATAGTAACACAAGGGAGAAAACAAAGTAACTAGGTAACATTCAAAATGATGACCAGAACAATATTTCCTATATCAATACTATTAATAACATTGAGCATAAAGGGTCTTAATGCTCCCATTTAAAAGATGTAGATTGGCTAAATGGATAAAAAACACAACCTAAATGTATGCTGTCTCCAAGAAACCTATTTAACTCACAAAGATTCTCATAGACTCAAGGTAAAGGAGTGGAAAAAAAATATTCCATGCAAATGGAAGCCAAAAATGAGTAGAAGTAGCTATTATTATAACAGATAAAGTAAACTTTAAATCAACAATGGTAAAAAAAGACAAAAATGGTCACTATATTATGATAAAGGGAGAAATTTCACAAGAAGATATAACAATCCTAAATATTTATGCACCTGACTCTGAAGATCCCAGATTTTTAAAAGAAATACTACTAGATCTAAGGAAAGAAATAAGCAGTAACATCATAATAGCTGGATCTTTAACTTGCAGAACTAGACACATCACAAGGCAGAAGATCAATGAAGAAACAATGGACCTAAACAAGACTCTAGGAAAAAAGAACCTAACAGATATTTATAGAACATTCTATCCAAACAGCTCAGAATATACATTCTTCTTATAAGTACATGGGACAGTTTCCAAGATAGATCCTGTGTTAGATCACAAAACAAGTCCCAGAAAATTTAGAAAAATTAAAATCAGACCCTGAATCTTCTCAGACCGCAGTGGAATAAAACTAGAAATCAATTCTAAGAGGAACTCTTAAAAATCCACAAATACATGGAAATTAAACAACTTGCTGCTGAATGATCATTGGGTTAATGATGAAATCAATATGGAAATAAAAAAAATTTGAATTGAGTGACAAAGATGACAAAGACTTCCAAAATTTATGAGATACAGTAAAAGTAGTCCTAAGGGGGAAGTTCATAGCCAGTGTTTGCTTGGACTGGGCCTTTTTCTTAGGAGTTTGAGGTAAATCTTCTTTGGGTTGGTAGGTCCAAGGAGCTCTGTAAACAGGTTGGGATCTATTCTCCTTGATGTCCCTAGGGCAGGCTTTATAAATTCTATGAAATCAGGTCCCCTCCACTCCCTCTGGAGTTTTCTATTGGAAGAGAATCTCACATTCTCTTCATAGGTTTCAGGAAGCTTCCAGATTCAGGAAGCTCCCACTGTTGCTTTCTGGGGTCTTCCTAAGAGCTATGTTTATTTATCTATTTATGAACTCATCCAACATCTATTAATTGTCTACTATGTGCCACACACAGAGTATTAGTGTTGGTGTTGGTGCTGTAAGACAGAATAAAACATGTAGAGGGTATGAGTTATACTCAGTCAAGTTTAAATTCTGTTTCATCAAATAGTATAAGGGTCATTAATTATGAAAATACTTAGCTGCAGGCTTGTTTATTCACAACATTCTCATGTGCACACGCGCACACAAACATAAATACACTAGGCTCCCAGGCTAATATGAGAATGTGGAGAGTTACAGTCATGGGAACTGAGGAAAGAATTTCAGAGGAGTCGAAACATCACAACCAGGTGAGCTGAATAGAAGAAAAGGAGGTAGGCTTTGAAGCCAGACTGACTTGGGCTCAGAGTCTCTGCTGCTTGCTAGAGGTGTGATTGGTCATAAGTAATAACGTCTCTGATCTTCTCATTTGTAAAATAAGGATTAAAAACAAAACCTATATCAGGATAGTCGTGGTAGGTAGATAAAATGATGAAGGTGGAGATTTTTAGCTCAGTGCCTGATACATAGTAGGCATGCAATGAAAACTGGTTTATCCTCTTTCTTAGTAGTGTGGGCTACCTTCATATATACACTTGAGAAGTGATAAATAACTCACTATCTCTTCAGAATGATGCTTGAACTCACTCTGTTCATCCTATTTTCTGCACCCATCTACTGAAATTTCACCTAACAAGCACTCCACCTGTATTACCCACTCCCCACCCCCACCCCACAGTACTGATGGTGTCCCAACACTACTGGCAAGTCTATTGCAGAATATAGTTAGAGATTAAATGCCCCCTAGTGGTTATGTGAGGCAAAACCCCAGCCAGATGCTCAAATACTGAGTTGAAATAAGGGTATTTAAGATGTTTCAATAGCTAAAGACTGGAGTGTTCTCAGCTCAGTTACATGGTTGCTGTCATGGGACTGGTTGTCTTTCAACCTCAAGTTTCTCAGGCTGTGCAGTGACTTCAGCACTCTGCAGATTCCAAGAATTGCAAACTGGGATTTAGAGCGATGAACTGCAGTGTTCTTCATGATGCTGGTGCTGCCACAGGGCTGATACCTGGGATGTGGCTCCCATGGGCCACGCTTCTAGAACCAAAAGGATGACCATGAGGGAGGCACTGGGTCTGGATCACTGCTCCTAGCTTAACAATTGTCTGGTCCACAGAAAGGGCTGAATACGTATTGGTTGCATGGATAGATACATGGTTGATGGCAAGTGCAAGGGTATTTATAGAGATCATTCAAATGAAAAGGTCATTTGAAATGGGAAATACAGGACTTTCAGTTACTCTAGTGGAATCTGGATAAGTCAGGCTTGTTTGGAGTAAGATATGAATTATCCAGATCCAAGGAATGATAATCCTCTTTTCCAATGAGGTCCTGGAAACTGGAAGACAAAAAGTCTAAGTATCTTTAACAATTGTACAGTGAATGGGAATGAAATTATTTGAGTGAATCACATTAATCCAGCACTTGGCTTACTTGTTTTATAATTTATAGTAGGTGTGCAATAAATGTTTGTTGTTGATCAACTGTCAGGTGCTAAGCATCATTTGAGAAGCTTTACGTATTGCTCGCTTAACTATCATAACCCGGCCAATGAGCCATCACTGTCTTCAGTCTTACAGGTAAGGAAATGAGGCTTAGAGAAGTTGCTCATCTGGGTCACTGGCTTATAAGTGATGCATGGGATTTGAACATAGCTTTGCTTGACTGAAAGTCCATGCTCTGCTTACTGTAAGTGGTTTTTTGCTCAAATTTTGGTTCAGAGAAAGTGAATTTGCTTCATTTACTTTCAGTTTTCAAGTGGGAAAAAAATCTTCATTTTCCTTCTGAGCCAAAACTTGTCTGAAGCTGGGTTTCCATGACTTGGTCAGATTCATGACTGTCTCTCCCAGGACTGAGTGTAAAGTTAATGCATCGGATGAATGGATGGACACCAGAGCAACATGTGGCTTCCACACAACAGTAGTCATGAATGTCACACAAGATGTAGCGATATCATCAGTCCTGGGGGTCACAAGGCTTTCTGTGCCCTTCATATTTTCAGGATTTGTTTTATGAATGCTGTTATTTATGTGATGTTGAAGAGGAATATTTCAAACATAGGAAGGAGCTGATATCAAGACAGGGAATATCAAGTAGCTATTCTAAGACAGGGAATGAAATTTCAGAAAAAAGTTTCAGCATCAGTTCTCAGTGAACAGGCAGAGAGTTTCTGTGGTCCTGTTACTAGATCTGTGTGGCTTCTATCATTCCAGCACCCAGGCTCTTAGGCCTACTCAAAGCCTCCGGCCTCATTAATCTGCTCAGGTGGGTGGGGAACATCAAAAGCAAAGAACTGGGATTTCTAATTCCATTGAGGACGAGTCATGCTGTAACACAGAGATGCACATGCACATACACACAGGGGCACACAATTTTAAGTGAAACAGATAGGAGCAGACAGCAAAACTTCGGATTCCTGAAGCTGCTCAGTGAGACTTGGAGACAGGGACACATTACTACATTACAAGGATCTGGTGACTTCAGAGCAGTAACAGAAAAGTTGGGAACCTGTCATTTAGGAGTTTGTCCCAGCTTCTCCCCATGTCTCACTCCACCTGCTCCTTTAGAAGCACTGCCAGGGGATTAACAGCCAGCCACGGTCAACAAGGAGGCCCGGAAATAGGACTGGGCCAGCACAGGAGGGCCCACCTTCCTCCTTCCCCATAGCCATTTTCTTCATATGATGCCCTTTTTGAAACCCTGTCCTGCAACTCCCGTAACCCAGTTGGGAGATGCCCTTGCAAATACAGTAGAATCATTGTCATCGCAATCACTCACTGTTCTGCATTCACCTTTTCTAACTATTTTACCTACAGCTATGGGTGTTCTATCTTGGATTACCCAAGGTAGTCTTTTCTAACACTGGATATGAAAACATGTGTGACAAGACTCTCTAATTAATCATGATCACAAAAAATAAGAAACTTGTGTAAAGCTGCATATTAAGGTTGATGTTAGTGCAAGGTTTACTACTTTTGTAAGGCTTCTCATATCGCTTTGACAGGGGCCCAGGGGCAGGGATGAAAGTGACACCCTCTGCAGTGCCTCTGGACCTGTCTAGGGGCTGGCAGGACAAGCTGTCGGGGCCTCGTGTGTGAAGGACAGAGAACGTGCATGGGGTTGCAGTTGAAGTTAGCCCTGCTGAAGTGAAAAGCAGGGCTGTGGACCACATGGTCCCAACTAGTTGAGGACTAGGAGTTGTTCTGTGAACTCTTACGTAGTATGTCAGAGGGGGAAGCATTTACCCTGAGGGAGAGCCTTGGCGTATGCATGTTGGTGTAGAAATGATACTCAGGCCAGAAGTGGGAAACTCTCCTGGAAATCATGGAACTGTGGACATGGTTATACTGGTTTCTAGGCTGTATAATCAAGTTCAATGAACATGTTCTGAGAATCTAGTAGCAAAGTTCGACATACTTTGGGGACATAAGGAAGGCTAAGGCAAGGAGTCTAGAGTCTGATGGTAGAGGAAAGTATGTAAATCAAAATATTCAATGTGAATGTCCATGATAGAGATGTAGAATTACAAAGTAGAGCTTGGGGAGGGGCTGGCTCTAGTTGGCCAAGAGGTGTATCTCAGAGAAACTGATATGTGAGCTGAGTCTGAACAAATGAATAGAAGTAGCCAAGCTAAGAAGTAGGGTGAGTGAAGGTGGAGAGTGAAAGCTACAGGTTAGGGGGGACAGATAAAGGCCATCCAGGCCCATTAGGTGTGGTACCAGCAGAGAAAGATTTATGATGGGAACCTGGAGATCAATCCTGAAAACCAAACCACTTATTTCAAAAATGGGACAAGGTCCAGGACCTGCGTCATTATCCAGAGTTAGAAGAACTTGCTGCCAAGGGGAAAGATTCTTGTCCACCTGGGGTCTTCTTCAATCATCTTCGTTGCCTGAACTGCCTGTGCCCTACCTCTCAATAGGCCGTCACAGGTGACAGAACATAATGTTAGCACCTCCAGACTGGGACTGAGCAGGAAAGCCTGGACCTTGGATTGCTGCCTAACACATTATTTCTTAGCTTAGTCTTCAGGACATGTCGAATAAACTGCATTAGCCGTTTGTGCTCTGGCTGGAAATGGTTAGTTATTGTTCTGGAATGTTTTATCATCAGTGCCATGGGTCAGAGATCATGTTTTATTACCAATGTTAACCTCCTTCGGCCTACTTGTTCTCATTTCAATCAGGGCTTGGCAGGTGAGACTGTATTTGCATTACTGCCTGATTCAGCTTTCTGGTTACTAGTAAATCCGTGGATCTCACCAGAAACAGAAACACTAGCGTTCTACATTCATTTTCATTTGAGTCCTTTCTTGCAATTCTTTCTTGGATCACAAGAGGATTTCCAGATTAACCACAAATAAGATGTATTGAAAGCTTTGAAACAATTAAATTCTGGGATTCCATCTGAATTCCCATAATGTACCGAACCACAGATGTTAGAAATCATCTGAAAACCCACTGGGCTTCAAGTCTATGTAGTAATTAATATTTGCTGAGTAAACGAATGAAATGTCTGCTATGCACCAAGAACTAAGATTAACATTTAAATTGCTATTTAAGCTCTAGACTCTTGAAATATGGAAAACTAACATTTGGGCAAATTAGGTCCAAATTTCTACAATGTAGGAGAAACCAAAGTGATTACCATGTAATAAAAATACCAAGGAAGTATTATTCCTAATGATCCACGTAATTAAAAAAAAAAAAACTGCAGGAATTTGTTTTCTGTCCTGAAAGGGCTAACCAACAACGCGTGAGAACTTTCCCCTGGGAGCCCACCTCAGCTCAGGCTCTGATATTTCTAATAGTCTGTCCAGGAGACTCAAAATCAAGTAGGTAAAAGAAAGCAGAAAGAGTTGATGTGTGGAAGAGCAGAAGCAGATGTAAGGATCTGGAGCTGACCCTCCTGGGAGGTGAGAATGGGTAGGGGAGAGAAGCATGAGAGAGGTGCAGTAGGAGGATTCCTGGGAGAGCATCCTAAATTGCTACTCTTGGAAACTTTGTTTTCTGTGCAACTAAGTTGGGAGGCTGGTCAGCAAGATTTAAAAAGCTAATGAGGTATTGTGCACCCAGTTCATACAGCTGGTCATCTGCCTTGGTTTTCATTTGTCCTCTCCTTCCCTCATCTGCATTTCTGGGCCCCTTATGTGCTGTCTGGATTATGCAAGTCCCCCCCCACCCCACGCCACCTGGGATCAGATATTTCTTCTTCTAGCTCTCATCAATCACTCCACAGGAGCCCAGTTGAGGTCTGAAGATGCAGCCACCTGCCTGACTTGGAGTAGTATGCTGATCCTAGTCTCCTGGATTTTGGTGGAGCCCTGGTTACCGCAGCAGAGGACAGTCCCCTGGGCCAGGCTGATGCTCTAGCGTGATTCCCACCTCTGTCTAATCCATCTTCCTGCTCTTGTCCACTTGACGTGGAAGCCCATGCATACTCAATGCTTCAGCCCATCCCAATGATGGTAGAAAAACAGCAGGCGATTGGAAACATGGGTTTTCCCCAAAAGAGAGAATTCACATGTCGTATGTCTAATCCAGGAACTACTACCAAGATCTCAATTGATGTTTGAGGCACAAAAGAATGATAAGGGTCAGAGGAGTTGATATGAGAGACAGGAGAAAGATATGAAATGGGAAAATTGAGTTCATATTTGTGGACTACTAACTATTGTGTGAACTCATCTTCTGTGAGCCTCACTTTTCTTCTGTCTCAGAGTTTTAGGAGTCACAGTAAATGGCTACTGAGCACCAATATCCCTTGCCTTTCCCAGAGGGAGAATTATATAATTATATTTTTTGCCCTATTGATATCAGACCTGACCATGAACTTATTTTGGCCAATGAGTTGTGATCAGTAGTGATATGTGTCATTTCTGGGAACGAGATGTGAGAGCCAGGGCAGGTTTCATTATTTTCTCTCTTTCTGTCTCTCCCCGCATCTCCTGACTCTGGTATTGGGGAAGCCTGTATTGAGACAGAGCTTCCATTAGCCTGAATTCATGAGAGAACAGAACAAGCCAAGTCCCGTTGTTAAGCTGTGATGGGACATGAGCAGGAAATTAACATTAAAGCCTAATGGTTTTAACTCATGGAGAATGCCCAGTTATTTGTCACCTCAGCATAACCTAACTTAACCTGATTAATGAGGTAGTAAATCAAACAATCAATGGAAAAGACTAAGTGGCTGCACAGAGCTAGCATTCAATAAGTTATTTTAAGTTTTATTTTAGGCCAATAGTTTCTGTGTTCTTGAATACTCTTTGCATGTTTACATAACTTAGGCCAAAAATTCTCAAATGGGACTAAATGTATTGGAAAGGGAATCAAATTTATTCTTAGTCTAAAGAATTTCTCCTGTTTGCATGGATTGCTATCTGTTGCCAAGGGTTGTGGTCTACAATAATAGACAAAAGAAGGGAAATCTACCTTTGGGCACTCGCAATGCTTCTTTTCATTTTTATTTTTTTTTTAATCAAACTGTGACTTATGAATGATGTTTCTTAAACAAATACCTGGATCCAATCTTTGTATGTGAATGGAATTCTGAGTGCTGTGGGGAGATCTGTTGTCTGATTCACAGGCCTGAGTGAATCCCGGCTCCAGCCCAGCAGAAGAGTTTCAGCTTCTTCAAGGAGCTCGAAGAATCCTCTAGAGCTGGTACTGATACTGGTACTTGGTATTATCAGCGTTTTTTTTTTATTTTAGCTATTTTAATAAAAATGTGGTAGTATCTCATTGTGTTTTTATTTAGCATTTCTCTAGTGACTAATGATGCTGAGCATCTTTTCATGTGCTTATCTACCATCTGTGCATCTTCTTTGGTGATATGTCTGTTCAAATTCTTTGCTATTTTTTAAAATTGGGTTGATTGCTTTCTTTTTATTGAGGTTTAAGAAGATTTATATGTTTGGATACAAATTCTTTATTAGATATGGGATTTATAGATATTTTCTCTTAGTATGGAACTTACTTTTTATTCTCTTAATAGCATCTTTCAAAGAACAGAAGTTCTTAATTAAAAAAAATCCAATTTATCAAAATTCTCCTTTATGGATTGTGCTTTTAGTGGTGTATGTAAGAAACTTTTGTCTAATCCATGGTCACAAAGACCTTCTCTTATATTTTCTTTATATTGGATTTGCCCTTAGGTTTACGGTCCATTTGGGATTAATTTTTATAGGGTGGAAGGTATGGGTTGGGGTTCACTTTTTACGCGTGACTATCCACTTGTTCCAGCACCATTTTTACTTTTCTACATTGAATTGCTTTTGTAACTTTGTCAAAAATCAATTGAACATATATGTTTGGGGCTATTTCTGGGCCCTCTCTTCTGTTCCATTGATCTGGACGTCTGTCCTCTCCCTGATACTACCCTGTAGGTTTATAGTAAGTCTGTAGACCAGGTAGTGTGAGTTCTCCAACTTTATCCTTTTTCAGAATTATTGTGGCTATTCAATTTCCTTTGTCTTTCCATATACATTTTAGAGTCAACTTATCCATTTTTGATCCTCATTTCTTTTCCTTCTCTGCCTCTGCCAGTCTCCTATGATCCCCCAGCCCCACATGTGGTCCCACGTGACACCCCGGTGCTTCTTCCTCAATCTCGGACACTCTTGGCTGACTGAGCACTTAACCCCTCACGCTGATCATCACAATGGGCCTCCCTTCCCCTGCATCTTCTCCCCGCCATCCACTCAGCAGCCTGCTTAATCTCTCTAAAATCATAATTTTGAACAGTCAACATTTTTTGCTAATAAAACTTCAAAGGTTTCTTCTTGCTTATAAGAAAAAAACACATATTATTTAGTCTGATGGTCCACTTGGTTCTTTTTACTTCTCTAACTCTTTTACCTAAACCCTAAACTTTACTCCATCTATGCAGGTCAACTTAACGTTCTATGCAAAAATCTTTTTTTCTCCATTTATTTATACCTCTCCCTATGCCCCCATCTTTTCTTCCTTTATATAAATAACTACAGCTTCTTCATTTGTATTATAAGTAATATTTTAAAAATTGAGACAGGGTCTCTCATTTTGTTGCCCAGGCTAGAGTGCAGTAGTGTCAGCCTAGCTCACTGCAACCTCAAACTCCTGGGCTCAAGCAATCCTTCTGCGCCAGCCTCCTGAGCAGCTGGGACAGGTGTGCACCACCACACCCAGCTAATCTTTTTATTTTTTACAGAGACGTGACCTCACTAGGTTGCCCAGGCTGGTCTCAAGCTCCTGTCTTTAAGTGATCCTTCCACCTTGGCCTCCCAAAGTGCTATGGTTATAGATGTGAGCCACTGTGCCCAGCATGTAACTAATTATTGACCAAATATTTGTTTCTTCCCAATAGACAGAGCTACCTGAGGGCAAGACACCTGTTTTGTCCATCTCTGAACTCCCCCGTGTCTAAGGTAATACAGTCAACCTTCTGCAACTGTGGATTCCTCATCTGTAGATTCAGCCAACTGCGATTTGAAAATATTTGGAAAAAAATAGATGATTGTATATGTACTGAACATGTACAACCATTTTTCTTGTTATTATTCCCTAAACAATACAGTATAACAACTATTTACATAGCATTTATATTGTATTAGTATTATAAGTAATCTAGAGATTAATTTAAAGTATACAGGAGGATGTGCATAGGCTATATGCAAAAACGATACCATTTTACATTGGGGACTTGAACATCCGCAGATTTTGGTATCTGAGAGGGGTCCCGAAACCAGTCCCCCATGGATGCTGAGGGATGATTCTACTTGGTCAAACCAATCTGTCATTCTCAACTTAGCAGGGTGAAGGGATACCTATTGTAATAGGGAGGGAAAGAATATAGTTTAAAGCATGTATTCCACATTATCATGCTCAGTCTGTTTTTAGACATGATATTAATTTTAAAATTTAAATTAAATTGAATAAGAGTAAGAAATACTTATGTTTATCCATAGGTGTTAAGATTTACAAGCCTAAAATCATTTTTAGTAATATTTATTGAACTATCACATTAGTTTACCAGCCTCAGGACTGTAATAAATCCTCTTTGGCTCCCTAGTACTGGTATGGGCTTCAACCCAGAGAAAGCAGCTGTAGTCTTACTGTTCACAGGACTGATATATCCTCTAGAAGTGTCCAGAGGCAGGAATCACATGTGACTGCCTGATTGAGAATTCTAGTAGAGAGGGTTGGATCCATTTACCCCATGAATGGTACCCTCTGCCCGGTTCACCCTGCAGAAGCTCTCTGTGGTTGTGCTTTGATAATCAGCATCAGGACACATACGCAGAGCAGAGATGTGAATGTTAACATTGTGCTTTGCTCAATGCCTGCCTGGTTTCCTGGGGCTCAGAAGTGGTTGATCCCGAGGTCTGGGATGTGGAATCTGGCAGCACAGAAAGGGAAAGAGAGAGGCCTTTGAGTGTTGTTTGCTTCCATTCTATAGACCTGCCCATGCATCCCCTCAACGTGGCTTATCATGGTGTCAGGAATCCTCTCAAATTATGGCACCTTTAAAATTCAAACCCAGTGGCTGGTGATTAAGGATTAAGACTGCATCCACCCTAATCCCTTCACATGAGCTTATTGAGACTGGAGCAATAAACTTGTTATACAGATTGCTCCTTGATATGCTCTTTCATTCAACAAAATGTTTATTGACATTTATCTGCTACGTGTCAAGCACTGTACTAGGGGTAGTGGGACCTCGAGTTGTGCTGAAGTGACTGACATCTAGTGTTTATCCGTGTCTGTATGTGTGTGGATACATCGGTGTCTCTGTGTGTCCATGTGTATGTGCTCATGACTGTATGCATGTGTGTGCATATGTGTGAATGTGCCTGTGTGTGCATGTTATAGGCAGACCCACATGTCAGGAAATGAATCATGTTGCACAGAGATTCCAAGTGCATTAGGAGCACAGGTATAGTGATGATGCTGGACTACTAAAGCCATCTGAAGCTTGCACCAAAGAAGGAGAGATTGGGTTTAGAGTGATAACAGAAGAAAAAGGTGTGAGAAAGGCATTTCCAACAAGGTAAAGGGAACGTCCTGTTCTTGGACTATGTTGAGACACTCATTGCAACGTGGTCCAGGTTGGGAGGAGAGGAGCAGAAGGGGCTTAGGTCGGACTGCAAAAGCTCAGTAGGCCAGGCCCAAGAACTTGGGTTTTATTCTGCAGAAGGTGAGGGTCAAAGCTTTAAAGCCATGCACTACGTCCCTCACACCGGGGCATTTCCCACGCCTGTCAGGGAACTAATTCTTGCCAGTGGAGGTGAGTCAAAGTCATGTGTCACTTTCGGCCAAAGCCAGAAAGAGTTTGCCATCTCCCCTGGAAGCCACTCGGTCAAGAAAGTGTAGCTACAAGGTGACCTGTTTGCAATTGTGATGGGAGAGAGAAACAACCCTTTGGTGTGTTAATCCACTGAGATTCAGAATTTGGTTTTTACTGCTGCTGTGCCTGACCTATCATGACTAAAATCAGCTTAGAATCCTTTTTATTTTTTATTCCTTTCCCTTTTATTTTATTAATTTATTTTTTTAAGAAGTTGCACCTTTAACTTCTCTCATCTTTTTATATCTAGTTAAAAAAAAAGGAATGCTATTTTAACCCCCCTTGGAGATGGTGGGAGGTTCAAATGTGATATGAAATCACTTTGCAAACCATAATGTGCCACAAGAGTAAGAGAGCCATCGTTTTTGGGCAGCCATCAATATTGCTTAAGTGGGAAAACAAGAACCTTGATTATTGCTTACAACCCCATCCTGACCTTGGGTGATTTTGCCATCTGTGGCCTGGAAAAGCTTTTTGCCACAGAAGAAGCCAATTCTTTCTCTCTCTGGGTAGGGCATCATTTCTCCTCTCTGCAAATAGCCTTTCATGTAGTGGGCCATTAAGCTTGCCTAGATAATAGTTAGGCATAATATCAGGATGATAAAGTAAGAAATGGAATCTTCCCTAAATATCTATATCTTATGCTACATTTTTTCATGATCTAGTTTTTTTTTTTTTTTTTTAAAAAGAAAACAAAAGAAGCTGCTCAATCCGCTACCAGTGTTTGAGGGCCAGATGCGTATTAAAGCCGTGCTGAAGCGCTTCGGCCTGCAGCGTCTCTCCCAGCACGTTTAGAAGCTGCTTCTGCGGAGATAATATTGGCTTCTCACCTCTCAGTTGTAGCCTTGAGAAGAGAGAGAAATGACTAATTCCTGGGAATATAATAGCTAATATTGACTATTACTCTGGGCCACTTGCTGTTCTTAAAGGCTTTACAAGCATTTTGCCATTTGACTTTTCAGAACAACCCTCTGAAGGACATTCAGTTATTAGCCTTGTTTGTTGAATGAGGAAACTGAGGCTCAGGTAGAAGTGAACCACCCAAAGTCACACAGCGAGGTGGCGGTGGCCCTGGGATTTGACTCCAGCAGTCTGGCTCTAAAGCCTCACAGAAGCGGTGGAGAAAGCTCAAGGCTGAGTTTAGGTGGGATGACTAAGCTGCCTTCTCTGCAATAGGTGGACTGACAGGTCCAGAGAGAAGCTAAGTTTAGTTACAGAAAAACAAAGTTCGATTTCTTGTCTACTTGAGTGCACCGCTTGAAACATTCTTACTCACTGTATCAACAGGAAATCATTTCAAGGATGACAGAGTGACATTTTGAAGGCTTAAAGGATGTGCTCCTTCCCACTTCCTTGATACAACCTCCCCCAGCGCAGGCAGCCCCCACCCCTACCCCGCTGTCCTCAGGGAGCCACCTCAGCTCCACCAAGGCAGGCTGGGGGAAACAAGTCAGCGCCGAGCTTTCAGAATACCTCCTGGAGGAGATGATAAGCAGCTTGACAAGAAATGGCTCTTATCTTCTGAGCATTCAGAGCAGAGAGCCCAGAATAATTGGGAGGAACATTGTGTAGTCAATTTCCCAGGACAGAGAAGGGAGGCTGAGGATGATGGAAGGTTAGGAGGTCCAACAGTGGTGCAGCATCCTGGGAGAGATGTGGGGGAACTTAGACACCTATGAGAGGGCATTGGATTGCCCCCCTCCAGGGGTTAGCACAAAAAGAGAGGGAGAGAGAACACCTGCTAAACTCGGGGAGTGCAGGATTGGAAGGGTGCTGAGGCCCACGTACTGTGCAGGGCCTGAAGAAGGGCAGCCTCCTGGATGTTCTCAGATATTATGAGGTGGGAGTTGGACAGTTTAGATGGCTACGTGGCGGGAGAGAGGGTCAGAGATAATGTCACTGTGTTCTCTGCTGCCCAGAGCTGAGTGGGGAGCAGTCAAACTTGCCATTCCTAGTGAGGATGTGGAAATTTATCCTGGACTGAGAAAGGGAGAGAGGGAGACTTGAGCACCATGTATCCGGAGAGAAAAAGCAGTGTAGTCCTGACCTGGGCCAGACGGGGACCCAAGCAAGGGTTCAGAACAAGGATGACCATGTCTAAGGGGCACACAGGTCTTGTTTCAGCTGAGGCTAATTTTCCCAGGTTCCTCACAAGATCAAACCCCCTCCACAATTCCCCACCCCGCCCCCCACATACACACGCAGAAATACCCTACAAAAGCACTGGCCCTAGAGTCGGATGCCTTCCCTAAGTCAAGGAATGTGAAAACTCTTCCTAGGCTGAAATGCTCTGCAATGACTGGGTTTACTCCGAATTAACTGAGATTGTGTTTCCTGCCATCAGATGTGTTAGTAATGCCAAGAGAAATGTAATTGAGGAAAATTTCCTTTTTCACACACTAGGGTCTATAGCTCTAAGAGAGGCTACAAGGAAATTGTGTGGCATCCTCTGCCTTTCTCGTTCGCACGGAGTGAAATTGGACACGCTGCCTGGTGGGGTGGGGACTGGGAAGTGGAGCGCTAGGTGTGGGGAGCAGAACAGGCAGAAGGAATCAGACCTTTAATAATGACTTAACTGAGCAAAACTAGCAGTAATTTCCTTAGGAACAGTCACAGCATTCAGCTGTAGAAACTCAAACTGAGCATATCGAGCGAGACTAATTAGAAGAGGATAAAAAATACGTGATGTAAATGCAAGCCTCCTCGATACAAATTTCAGGAAATGCATGGGAAAGCTGGGAACTTAGGGATCCTGGGTGCAGGGAAGGGCATCACTGACATCGGCCTGGGTCCAGGGCAGGAAGGCAGACCAGCGAGCCCCGGAGAGCTGGGGAGGGTGGGGAGGGGGAAGAGGGAAGCAGGCAAGTGGGCAGGGAGGAGTTGAGATGACAGTCAGAGGTGAAAATGCCGGTACTCAGCAGGTTGAACGAGGTCTTAGAAATAAATTTTCAACTTAAGTGTAACGAAAACAAGCACAATCTACTTAAGCTCCTTAAATTGAGCTCCTGCGAAAGCATAGTGTGAGATAATTGGGACATGGCTTGAACTGAAATTGGTTTTGTTATATTAATGGAGGAAGGATATGTTAAGAAAATTAACAGTAAAAGAGCGTGGAAGGGAGAGTATACAAACAAAGGGAACAAGCTGTGTCCAATCACCCTCAAGCATGGAGAAGCAACCATTTACACATAAAAAATGGTTAGACTAATCACATACCATTTGCAACTACCCACTGAAGGAGGCTCAACAAAAGATCGTCATTAGGGGATATTTAGCAGTCTGGCTTCATGTTTCTCCCTTCTATGAAGAGTAATAAAACTGAGTTTCATTTGCATTATTTTATAATTCAGGTAATTTACTAATTCACACAGGTATCCCTTCCAGTTACTTCTAATTAGGTTTCTCATCATGAAGAATCAGAGATTCAGGAAACATTGTTAGTGAATTCACTGGAAAAATTAAGTGCTCTGTGTGAATTTTGTATTTGTCTTCCATTTGGACAGCCATGTACTCAGGTGCCCCATTCACTTTCTGATGAGCTAGTCCCATCCTCCTTGAAAACTTTCAGCAGATTCTTGAAGCCCATATAAGTTCTTAATGTTGGGGCCTAGGAATTGAGGAGGTGAGGTGGATGTGGCCTTGAAAATACAAGAAATTGGGAACAATGAAAAATAAAAACCAGTGTTTGAGGTGAGAACTTTGAACCCAAGACCACATAGGGTTAGTCACACAAAGCCCATGATAGAAGAGGGGTAGGTGGTCTCACCCCTAACCTTCCTGCTGATTTCCAAGAGCCCGACATGCTTAGGATGGCACAGTAGGTGAGAGTGGTGGAAACAGAAGCTAGGATTTGGGAGTGGAGACGGGAAGAAGGAAAAGGCTCTGAACCTGCGAAGGAGATGCCAGTAGGAACTAGACCCCCAAGAGAGTTTGGGGGTTCAGAGGAGAAGAACTAGAGTGTGGGGTGGGAAGCTAAGGTAGATGACCAGGTGTGTGGACCAAGCAGGGCAGCTAAGACTAGGTAAGGCTGCAACATGGTGGGTACGGATTCCCCAGAGCTAAACCAAGCTGGACAGCAGTCCACAGCACCACAAATAATTCTATACCCCACCCACTGGGATCTGTAATTTACCTGGGTCCCAGCAGCTTAGAAACGGGATAGGGATGAGCTGATCATCGGACCTGCGTGAGTACAGCTGGTAGAGACCAGGGAGAGAAGAGGTTGAGGGGTAGAATTGTGGTTCACAAGACCCTCCCTTCCCCCCTACCTCTGGCCCAGGGGGAGCAAGCTGTCTGTTGCCCATTCTGACAAAGTTTGGAAATTGACAGAAAACACCACCACACTTCGTTTATGTAGTAACTGTTTATTGCGTATACCTAGCATGGTGCTGGGGCCTGGAGAGAATACGAAACACAAGGCATTCCTTTCACCCAAAGAGCTTAATGACTGTAACACATTTACCCTACACGTATGGAAACCGCAGTTAAAGGCAGAGTTGCATCATGTAGCGAGAAGAGAGGAACGGTCCCTGACTGCTGTAACTCAGAGGAGGGATGAGTCAAGGAGGGCTTCTTGGAGGAAGCCACCAAAGCTGAGGCTTAAAGAATGGGTAAAATTTAAATAAACACAGATGAAGATGGGAGGCAGATCTGGATGGAAAGCTACACGAGGGGTGTGAGAATTAAACGAGTTACCTCTTGCTAAGACTATTGGCACCAAAAATGCTCACAGCAAACGAGATGCGTGGCTACCACTGTTGCTATTATTTCTGCTACTTTTACTGCTGTTACCATTTTTATTTTTATGCTTTTTTTGCTGCTTTTGGTAAAGACAATGGGGATTAAAGGGACACATTTGAGAGATTGCCAAGGGGCAGAGTTTTGACTTTCTTCTTCAGAAATATGTGGCATAAAATGACTCTCAGTGAACAATCATTTGCATCAGAACTGTTTCTGTATCAATAGTGCATCAAAACTACTTGTGCTCAAAGGGGACCAAGGAAAAAAGTTACACTAAGAAATTTAAGCTAGGTTCCCACAGATACCACCACTGCTTGCTGTGCAACTAAAAATCACTATGTTTTAGCTAATGAATGCATCTCTCAAAAAATGAGGTGGAACATTCTAAGCTCCTGGCAAGACATACTTCCTCTCTTTCTGCTTCTCTCTTTGTCCGGTGGTCTAGCTGTTTTGCTGAAAACATATCAATAGGAATGAGAGAAAGATGATGTGATTCTTTTTAGTGCCCAGAGATGATGTTGCTAGTTCAGAGGGGGCAAACACTTGTAGAGAGCCAGCCGGGATTTGTTTGTTCACATTTTCAAAGCATCCCCTTAGGTGCTGTATTCAAAAACTGGCAAATGTGATTTCAGCTGAGACTGATTACGGCCCGAGTCTCAGAACAACTGCCTCACTGTTGATTGTTATCCCCTTTGCGATGGTCAGTCTGTCTTCATTCTGTTTGCTGTCATGTTCTATAAATATCAAGGAGGCTGCACAGGCAGCGTCACTGAATAGACTCCTGTGCTTCGCGGGTACACAAAGCCTGCCGAGATAGAATCTCTGGATCTGCAGGTTGATTTCATAAAGGGGATCATTCAGTCAACAGTAAATGGCAACAAACTCTAATTTCACTTTCGATGCCATGTTTTGGAGCTGAGCAGTTGGGCTGTGTGCGTGTGCATGCGTTAGGGGGTGATTCCCAGGGACTGGATCCTGCTGCAGCCAGAAGTGATCTGTGCACGTTCTGCTTTGCTACACAGTCTCTCCAGCCCTTGAGTGCCAGGCTGATTCCCGGGACAGCTCCCCACTGAAAGTTTTATTCTGAGTGTTCGCAAAGAAGCGAACCTCCAGTAGAGAGGTGAATGACACAGTAATTCTAACTCACTGTGTAAAAACCAAATCATTTCAAGAACACGGAGAGGATTAAACAACAACAATAAAGTAACAACTAGAATTTTTCTTGAAGTATTTTCCTTTTTGGTATAAAGAACCAGTTTGAGACCGCGAATTATTGCAACAACTAAATGCACGATTATGCAGTGTGTGAAATAACGTGATAACTCAGTGTTCGGATGCAAGAAGCAAGGAACTGTTGCTTTCCGGTTGCCTGCTTTGTTCCTATTCACAAGCTCTTGTTGCAGAATAGGGAAAAACACAGTATTAGCTTAGTGAAGATCGTTTTTTCAATGTGGCCCTTGGATACTTTGAAGATAAAACTCAATAAACTAATTTATTCATTTGTCATAGGAAGCAACTTGTTGCAAATGGTGGCGTCACCAACTACTGTCAAAGGATCAAATTCTCACTGATGTTCAATGAAAAGGATCAATAAAGAAAGACAGCACTCCCTTGCTCATTGCTGTCTCTCATTCCATCAGTCACCGCCCCCAGGGACATGGGCTTTCTACACCTCTGGTGTACCTACCACAAATCTCACAGCTCTCACCCCTGCTAGAAACAGACATTTCAAGCACTGCTATGGGATTAATTAAAGGTGCTTTTGCCTAAGGAAAGGGGGAAAATAAAAATCATTCACTCATAAATATTGCTTATGATTTTCAGCAGCAGCAGAGAAAAGAACACCTGTATTCCTGAGAAACTACAATACAGGTCTTTGCACACTAAAGCTTGTTGCTTTAGCTCATCGGGGTTTTTTTTTTAAATCCCTTTTAGTAAAGAAATAAACAATACCCATTCACAATACTGGCCATGATACTCTGACTGGCTCTCTTAAGTTCTTCCTGTCTCATTATTTAAAGTCAGCGTTCAGAGTGGAAGGCAGGAAACTTACCTTAAAGGAGTAGTAGAAGGAGCCCCACTCCTCTCCTTCCACCACTTCAGTGACAGTCACCGTTTCAGTGCAAGCCACTGGAGAAGAATCCAGCGTCTGCGTGGTCTCGCTGGAATTGGGGCTGCCCTCTGTGAGGTTGGCTGCCATGGCTCAGGTAGGGCTGAGCCTGGCTGTCCCTGCGCTTGCAGCAGAGTGAGGGAGCCCAGCTCGCCTCTGGAGAGCTGGGAAGCAGCTGCAGCTCAGCACCTCCTCTGCCTCCCAAGGCTTCTGGCTGGAGCTCGACTGAGCAGAGGCACAGAGCCCTCCCTGAGCCCACCTCACTGAAGAGCTCTGCCTGACGACAGGAGGATCCACGTGCTGCTCTCTCCTTGGCAGATATGATCCGATCCAGCAGCCAGTACGGCCCTCGTCACCCTGCAGTCTGGACCAGGACCCAGGACTTACCCTGAGAGCCCTCCACATGTCCCCCTGGACTGGCCTTCCTGCCCTGGAGTGCTTTTTCTAACTTTCACAGTGGACCCCTACCTCTGATCTAGCTTCCACAATGCAGGAATTTGGACTAATTAGCAGGTCCATTAATTCAGGTCATGTTTGCACTTATGAAATCGAATCATAATTGTGCATTTATGTCAGCTAAGGTTGCTTTCTGACTCACAACCCTCACCCTGACATTTACTTATTAGCATGCATTTTATTTTCATAAATGTAGGCAAATAGTACATTTGTAGTTCATACCTGCAGTTTGAAGTTTTCACAGGGAAGTTCTCAGAAGAGCACAGGGTCTGCATGTCAGTAAGCCACAAACCCTTAATACAGGACTGGAGGTGCCTGGTGAAGACTCTCATTCTCTTTATTGCCTTTAGTATATTTGCCTCAGTTCCTGCCTAGGACCGACCCTCAGGGTGAGAGTAGAAAGGTGGTCATGTAGTATCCTTGGCACTATAGACAGGAGTGGGCAAGAATAATGAGAGCTCTTCCTGTTTCATCAAAAAAACTCACAAAGCACATTTACATGTTCTTTCATTGGTTTTCAAAACAATTCTGTGAGATAGGAAGGGAAAGTATTAATATCTGTACATTCTCCCTTGACACTAGAAGAGACTGACTCTGAGAGGTGAAATGACTTACTCAAGATCCCACAGCTGGTGACAGAAATGAGCTGATAACCAATCTCTTCAGAAATTTTTAGACAGTGGTACTTTTACCCTAACATACACTGATTTGCATTGAAATCTAAATGCCTGCCAGGGCAGAAAGTTAACATGAATAAGGGTAGCAGCCAGGTGTAAAACGATAGAAACTAAGTTGCTTGTATTGTAACCAAGCATCGTACCTGATTACTCACATGGGAACACTGTGAGCCAAATAGGCCCCCAACTGCCCCGCTGGTTTATGACACCTGGAAAAAGAGGTAACAGGGTTCATGACCATCATAAAAGACCTGGCCCCCATGAGACCTCCTGGGAAAGCTTTAGCATGACCCATCCAGCCCCAAGAAGAGTACAGTGTGCTAGTAATCAGGAGACATTAAGTCCGTAATGAAGGGATAGCAAACAGGGGGAGTTGTCCAGAAAACTGGATAAGTGAGTTCTTAGGGAAAGGGTCAAAACAGGACAACAACCCAATCTATCACAAAATGAGCACAGCATATTCTCACAGGCAAAAAAAGGTGAAAAAATGTTCAACCACATTAACAATTAAGGAAAAGCAATTCGAAACAATAGGAACTTTTACCTAGGGTATGACTACCCCCAAGCATTGACAAGAGTAAGGAGAAATGGTATTTGTTTTTACTTACCTTTGCTTCATTCCATTGGCTGAGAGCAAGTCACAGGGGCTGCTCACACCCAAGAGGAGGGGATTATACGAAGGCATGAATGCCAGGTGTCCGGTATCACCAGGTCACCTTAAAGTCTGTCCTCCATACCACTCCCTGGGCTAGGTGTTCACAACTGAGGAGGCAGCTTTTGAAAAAGACCAGGATAGAATGGAGCTAAGAGTTTAAGGCATATCAACTGGAAATACTGAATACAAAAATAAAATAGTTGGAAAAAAGAACATAGTATGTGTTTTGAATGTCAGAAAAAAATAATTAATGAGCTAAAAAGGCAGGTAGAAAACTCTCAGAAGACACTGGAAGTGATAAAATCATGAAAGAAATAAGAGAAAAATCGTTAAGGAATATGTACACCAGAAGTCAATGTGTGAACATTTATATGAGCTCCAGTGGGAGAGCTAAAAATAAATGGAAGGGACTGAAAAATAAGATTCATGAAACAATCTCACTTACAATCCACAGTAATTCCTGAAATTTAGGAATTTGAAATTCTTATTTAACAAAAGACACAAGATATCTCTATGAAACATTGCTGAGATAAATGGCTGAAAACAGGAGGAAATTAAGAGGTATACCAGTTCAGGGATTGGAGGGCTCCCTAGTGTTAGGGATGTCAATTCTTCCCAAATTGATCTATAGATTCAGTAAAATTCCAGTCATAATCAAACCAAGATTTTCAGAAGAAATTGTCAAGTTGATATGAAAATTTGTATGAAAATGCAATTAATCTTGACTATCCAAAGTCCTCTTGAAAATGAAGAACAACATTGGAGAGCTTAAATTACCTGACGTCAAGATTTTCTATAAAGCTACAGAATTCAAGACAGTGTGGACTGATGAATAGATCAATGGAACAAAATATTTTATATATATACAGAAATAGACCTCCACTTGTATAGGTATCTGATATTTGACAGATGTGCCAAAATAATCCAATGAGGAAGGGGCAGTCTTTTCAACAAATGGTGTGAAGCAACTGGGTAACCACACAAAAAAGAAAATGAAGCTTGGCCTCTATCTCACACCAGGAACAAAAAATTAATTTGAGGTAGATCATAGACTCAAAACTATAAGCTTTTAGAAGAAAGCACAGGAGGGTATTTTCAGAACTTGGGGTTAGGAAAATATTTCTTAGGATACAGAAAGCAATAATCATAACAGAAAAATTGATAAACTAGACTTTATTAAAATTGAAATGTTATGCTCATCAAAATGTATTTCAGAAATGTCTTCTTTTGGAAAAAAGATGTTAAATATTTATAAAACATATATCTTACAAAGAACCAGTATCAAAGATATATCAATAATAATAATTATAAGAAATAATAAAAACAAAAAATTAAAATAAAAAGAAGATTTATGTAGACATCTTACAAAGGGTGATATGAGAATGCCCATAAGCATCTGAAAAAGTGCTCATATGATTAATGGTCAGAGACATGCACAATGAATGCCACATACACACTCACAAGAACAGCTAAACTCTCACACGCTGCTGGTGGAAGAAAAAAAAATGTTACCACCATGGAGGTTTATGTTTATTCATAATGGCCTGAAACTGGAAAGATTCCAGGTGTTCATCAATAAAATAGGCAAATAAACCATGTATTTGTACAACGGAACATTGATACAATGGAACACCTCTCAGCAATAAAAAGGAACAAAGCAATAATACACAGTGCAACATAGGTTAATTTCATAATCATCATACTGAATGAAAAAAACCTTCAAAGAATGCGTATTATATAATTTTGTTTATCTTAAGTCCCAGAATAAGCAAAACTAATTCATGGTGGAAAACATAAGCACAGATGTTGCATCTGTGGGCAAGACAATAACGGGGCTGGATGTAGAGATTGTTGGAATGGGCATAAGGAAGTTTCTGAGGTGATGATCATGTTCTGTATCTTGATAGAGGTCTAGGATATACAGTTTTATGCATCTGTCAAAATTCATTAGATGGTGTAATTGAAATTTGTGTATTTTATTATACATAATTTTTATCTAAAGAGGCAAAATGAAAATATAAACAAATATTAGTATGCATTTATTTAAGTAAAAATATAAGGATATGCATGCTCAAGTATTTGGGGGAAGTGTACTGATGTCTGTGGCTTACTTTGAAATTCATAAAAAATCCTAAAATGATGGATGGGTAGAGAGATAAATAAAGTCACAGTTTTGTGACAAATAAAAAAAATAATGGTAGAATGTAAGAGATTTTTATATGAGTCTTCACTATATAATTCTTTTCTAATATGATGGGGAATTTTTATAATAAAATATTAGAAAAAATTTACAAGAAAATATTTGAAGAAATAATTATTGAAAATTTCTCAGGATTAAAGAAAGATATAATATGATGTAAAGGATAATTAGATGATAACTAATTATCCTTAAATTGAAAGGATACGGCAAGTATGAAACAGGAGAAGAAAAGAAAAATCTAGACCCATAGTAGTAAAATTTAAGAACATTAAAAACAAAGAGATAATCCTAAAAATTTCCAAAGGAGAAAAACAGAACTTTTGGAAAGAAATAAGCATCCTATTGGTATATGAGTTGTCAATAACAATACTAGATGCGAGAAGATAGTTGAGTAATGTTTTTGGAGACTTAAAAAAATACCTTCAAGTCTAGAATCTTATAACCAGAAAAGCTAATTGAGCCAGGTTTTTTTTTTCTCATGGGGATATTCAAGATTGTCAGATGATCTTGACAAAAATAACAAGTGATTTTTACAATTTATTTTTTAAGGGAGTACAAGTGTTTTTATTACATGGATATCTTGTAATGCGTAAGTCAGGACTTTTTGGTGTGCCCATCACCAGAATAGCGTTCATTGTACCCAATTGGTGAGCTTTTATCCCATGTCCACCCTTGTGCCTTCCCCACATTTTTGGTTTCTCACATTCTTTATATGACTTTGTGCTGATGTGTACCCATCCATTAGCTCCCACTTATTCATGAGAAAAAATGGTGTTTTGTTTTCAATTCCTAAAATTCTTTACTTAAGATAATGATCTCCAGTTCTCTCCACACTGCCACAAATGATATTACTTCATTCCTTTTTATGGCTGAGTAGTACTCCATGGTGTGTGTGTATGTGTGTGTGTGTATACACACACACATACACACACATATATACACACACACATATACACACACATACCATGGAGAACTACTCAGCCATAAAAAGGAATGGAGTAATGTCATTTGTGGCAATGTGAAGGGAACTGGAGATCATTATCCTAAGTAATATATACATATATATATATATATGTACACATACATATACATTTTCTTTATCCACTCATGAATTGAAACTCGTTTAGGTTGATTCCACATCTTTGCACTTGTGAATTGTGCTGCAATAAACATTCAAATGCAGGTTTATTTTTGATAAAATGACTTCATTTCCTTTGGGTAGATATCCAGCAGTGGGATTGCTGGATCTAATGGTAGGTCTGCATTTGTCTCACTGAGGAATTTCCATAGTGTTTTCCATAGAGGTTGTACTAATTTATAGTCCCACCAACAGTGAATAAGAGTTCTTTTCTCTCTGCATCCACATCAGCATCTATTGTTTTTTGACTTTTTAATAATGACCATTTTGATAGGGATAAGGTGCTATCTCACTGTAGTTTTAATTTTCATTTCCCTCATCATTAGTGATATTGAGCATTGTTTTGTATGTTTTTGGACATTTGTCTATCTTCTTTTGAAAAATTTTTGTTCATATCTTTCATCTACTTTTTGATGGAGTTGTTTGGGTTTTGTTCTTGCCGATTTGTTTGAGTTCTTTATAGATTCTGGATATCAGCCCACTGTTAGATATATAATTTATGAATATTGGCTCCTGTTCTGTAGGCTGTCTGTTTACTCTGTTGATTATTTCCTTTGCTGTGCAGAAGATTTTTAATTTAATAAAGGCCCATTTATTTATTTTAGTTGTTGCTATATTTGCCTTTGGGCTCTTAGTCATAATTTTTTTGCCTAGGCTGATGACTAAAAGAGTTTTTCCTACATTTTCTTTTATAATTTTTATGATTTCATGTCTTACATTTAAATCTTTAATACATCTTAAATTAATTTTTATTTATGGCAAGAGATAAGGATCCTGTTTCATTCTTCTGCATGTGGCCATTCAATTTTCCTAGCATCATTTATTAAATAAGCTTTCTTTCCCCAGTATATGTTGTTGTCTGCTTTGTGGAAGGTCAGTTGGTTGTGATAGATGGTTTTATTTCTGGGTTCTCTATTTTCTTCCATTGGTCTATGTCTCTACTTTTATACCAATAACATGCTGTTTTAGTTATATAGCCTAGTACTATAATTTGAAGTCAGGTAATGTGATGTCTCCAGATTTGTCCTTTTTACTTAAGATTCCCTTGGCTCTTTTTTAGTTCCAAATGAAGCCTGGAATTATTTTTTCTAGATCTGTGAAATAAAACATCGATATTTTGATGGGAATTGTGTTGAATCTGTAAATCACTTTGGGCATCATGGACATTATAATCATGTTGATTCTACCAATCCATGAGCATGTGATGGTTTTCCATTTGTTTGTGTCATCTGCAATCTCTTTCCTTAGTGTTTTGTAGTTCTCCTTGTATTGGTCTTTAACTTCTTTTGTTAAGTATATTCCTAGATATTTTATTTTCTTTGTAGTCATTGTGAATGGTATTGAGTCCTTGATTTGACTCTTTGCTTGGCTGTTATTAGTATATAGAAATATTATTAATTTGTGTAAAATTATTTTGTAACCTAAGACTTTGCTGAATTTATTTATCAATTCTAGCAGTCTTTTGATGGAGTCTTTGGGGCTTTCTAGAAACAAGATCATATCATCAGCAAATAGGAATAGTTTGACTTCCTTTTTCTACATTGGGATGCCCTTCATTTTCTTCTCTTGCCTGATTGCTCTGGCTAGGACTTCAAACACTATGTTGAATAGAAGTGGTGACAGTGGGCACCCTTGTCTTGTCCCAGTTCTTGGGGGAATAATTTCAACTTTTCTCCATTCAGTATGATGTTGGCTGTGGGTTTATCAGATAAGACTTTTATAATTTTGAGATTTTTTTCCCTCTATGCCTAGTTTATTGAGGGTTTTTATCATGAAAGGGTGTGGGATTTTGTTCAATGCTTTTTCTGCATCTATTAAGGTGATAATATATATGGTCTTTGTTTTTTGCTTCTGTTTATGTGGTGAATCACATTTATTGATTTAAATATGTTGAACTATCTTTGTATTCCTGGGATGAAGGCCACTTTGTCATGGTGGATTATTTTTTCGATGTGCTGTTGGATTCAGTTTACAGTATTTTATTGAGGATTATTGCATATATTTTCATAAGGGATATTGGTCTGTAGTTTCTGGGGTTTTTTTTTTTTTTTTGGTTATTCTTGTGTCCTCTCCTGGCTTTAGTGTCAAGGTGATACTGGTTTCATAGAATGAGTTGGAGAGGATTACTTCCTTATTGATGTTATGGAATAATTTCTGCAGTATGGGTACCAGTTCTTTGTAGGTCTGATAGAATTTGGGTGTAAATCCATCTGGTCCAGGAGCTTTTTTTGTGGTTGGAAGATTTTGCTATTACTTTTTTGATCTCATTGCTTGTCATCGGTCTGTGCAGGTGTTCTATTTCTTCGTGACAAAATCTTGGGAGACTGTGTGTTTCCATGATTTTTTCCATTTCCACAATGTTTTCTAGTTTATGTGTGTAGAGATTTTTGTAGTATTCACAGATGATCTTTGGTATTTCCTGCAGTATCAGTTGTAATATCTCCATTTTCATTTCTGATTGAGATTGTTTGGGTCCTTTCTCTTCTATGTCTAGTTAGTCTGGCTAGTGTGGTATTGATTTTGTTTATCAATGAACCAAATTTTTGTTTCATTGATCCATTTCATTTAGTTCTTCTCTGAGCTTTGTTATTTTTATTTTTCTGCTGGCTTTGGTTTGTTCTTTTTCTAGTTCCTTGAGATGTGACATTAGGTTGTTAATTTGTGATCTATCTGTCTTTTTGATGCAGGCATTTAAGGCTATACTCTTTTACCTTAGGGCTGCTTTTATGAACATGATAGATTTGATAGCTTGTGTCCCTCTTAGCCATTCAATTTAAAGAATCTCTTGATTTCCATCTTAATTTCATCTTTGACTCAAGGATCATTCAGCAGCAGGTTGTTTAACTTCCATGACTTAGTGTAGATTGGAGTGTTTCTCTTGGAATTGACTTCTAGTTTTATTCCACTGTGGTCTGAGAGGATGCATGATATGATTTCAATTTTATTGAATTTGCTCAGACTCATTTTGTGACCTAAACATGATCAATATTGGAAAATTTCCCCCGTGTTACAGAGAGAAATGTATATTTTTTTAGTTTTGGGGTAGAATGTTCCATAAATGTCCGGCAAGCCCCATTTTTCTAGACTTCTATTTAAGTTCAGTGTTTTTTTATTCACTTCCTGCTTCAATGATCTGTCCAGTACTCCTAATGGGGTGTTAAAGTTCCCAACTATTAAGATGTTACAGTATATCTTTGCTTAGATCTAGAAGAATTTGCTTTATGAATCTAGGAGCTCCTGTGTTAGGTGCATATGTCATTAAAATTGTTATGTCTTCTTGTTGAATTTCTCCCTTTACCATTCTATAATGACCATCTTTGTCTTTTTTCACCATTGTTATTTAAAGGCTATCTTATCTGATATGAGAATGAGTATGCCAATTCACTTTTGGTTTCCAGTTATGTGAAATATTTTGTTCCATCCCTTCACCTTGAATCTGTGTGAGTCTTTGTGGGTTAGACATGTTTCCTGGAGACAGCAGATTTTTGGGTTGTGTTTTGTCATCTATTAATCCAGTCTATGTCTTTTAAGAGGGGCATTCAGATAATTCATGTTGAGTGTTAGTATTTATATGTCAGATGCTGTTCTGTTCATCATGTTCAATGATACCTTATTGTTTTGTCTTTCACCTTGTGATATTGTTTTATAAGAGCTGTGAACTATAATTTTGGGGTGTTTTTTACAGTGGTGTCTCTTGTGCTGTTGCTTATATAATGCACTTTTAGCATTTCCTATAGGATGGGTCTATTAGGGTCTATTAGCGACAAATTCCTTTATTGTTTGCTTGCCTGGGAAAGACTTTATTTCTCCTTCATTTTTGAAACTTAGTTCAGCTGGATATAAAATTCAAATTCATGACTGGCAGTTATTCTGTTTAAGGAGACTAAAGATAGGATCCCATTCCTTTCTGGCTTGGATGGTCTCTCTTCAGAATTCTGCTGTTAGTCTGATGGGTTTTCCTTTATAAGTTACTTGAATTTTTCACCTCAGCGCTTGTAGGAGTTCCCCTTTCATGTTGCCTTTGGCAGTCTGTTGACTACATGCCTTGGTGATGCCCTTTTTGCAATGAATATTCCAGATGTTCATTGAGCTTCTTGTATCTGGATGTCTAAATCTCTATCAAGACCAAGGAAGTTTTCTTCAAATAGATTTTCCAGGTCTTATACCTTTTCTTCTTCACCCTAAGGGATGCCTATGATTCTTATATTTGGCCATTTTATATAATCCCATATTTCTCATAGACTTTGTTCTTCTTGATTCTTTGTTCTTTATTTTTGACTGAATAGGTTAATTCAAATGAATTGTCTTCAAGCTCTGAAATTCTTTTTTCTGCTTGGTCTAGTCTATTCTTAAAACTTTCCACTGTGTTTCACATTTCCTTAAATGAATGTTTCATTACCAGAATTTTTATTTCTTTTTTTTTAATATGTCAATCTCTTTAGTAAATTTTACATTCATTTCCTGAATTGAATTATTTTTCTGGTTTCTTGGAGTTGGTATTCCATTTTATCTTGGATTTCATTGAGCTTTCTTACAATTCATATTTGGAATTTTTTATTTGTCATTTCAGTATTTCATTTTGGTTGGGATTCATTGCTAGAGAGCTGGTGTGCTCCTTTGGGGGTACCCTTTCACTCTGATTTTTCATACTGCCAGAGTTCTTACACTGATTCTTTCTCGTCTGAAGAAACCGTCACTTCTAATTTTTGGTTCTCCTTTTGTTTGGATGGTACTTTTTCATTTTTATTTTATTTTATTATCGCCCTTGAGCAGGCAGCTATATTGTATGTTGTGTTGGGTTGTTTGGCTTCAATTTTGAGTGTAATCAAAGGGCCAAGGGTGAGTTCCAGGTTA
>CAUYRT010011565.1:0-10391 GCA_963574885.1 Lepilemur ruficaudatus
GTCTGCTTGCTTATTTCTTCATTTGCTAATATTTTATTGAGGATTTTTATATCTATGTTCATGAGAGACATTGTTCTGTAGTTTTCTCATAATGTTTTTGTCTGGTTTTGGTAAGTGGGTGATGCTGACCTCATAGAATGGATGACAAAGTATTCCTTCTGCTTCAATCTTCTGAAAGAGATTATAGAGAATTGATAGAATTTCTTCCTTACATGTTTGGTAGAATTCACCAGTAAACCCATCTTGGCCTGGTGCTTTCTGGTTTGGAAGGTTAATTACTGATTTAATTTCTTTAATAGATATAGGCCCATTCAGATTGTCTGTTTTTTCTTGTGTAAACTTTGACAGATGAATCTTTCAAGAAATTGGTCCATTTTATCTAGGTTATCAAACTTGTGGGCATAGAATTGTTCATAATATTCCTTTATTACGCTTTTAATGTCCATGGTATCTATAGCAGTGCCACCTCTTTCATTTCTGATGTTGGTAATTTGTGTCCTCTGTGTTTTTTTCTTAGTCTTACTAGAGATTTATCAATTTTACTGATCTTTTCAAAGAACCAGCTTTTGATTTTGTTGATTTTCTTTATTGGTTTTCTGTTTTCATTGATCTCAGCACTAATTTTTATTGTTTCTTTTTTCTGCTTATTGCTCTTCTTTTTCTAGTTTTCTAATATGAAAGCTTAGATGATTTATTTTAGAACTTTCTTCTTTTCTAATATATGCATTCAATGCCATAAATTTCCCTCTAAGCACTGCTTTTGCTTCACCTCACAAGTTTTGTTCCATTTTCCTTTTTATTTAGTTCAAACAATTTTAAAATTTCCATTGAGATTTCTTCTTTGACCCATGTATTTTTTAGAGTATTTGATCCAGCAATTCCACTACTAGGCATCTACCCAAAGGAAAAAAGGTCATTTTATAATAAAGACATCTCCATTCAAATGTTTATGGCAGCACAATTCACAATTGCAAAGATGTGGAAACAAGCCAAGTGCCCATCAATACATGAGTGGATAAATAAATTGTGGTATATATATACCATGGAGTACTACTCAACCATAAAAAACAATGGTGAACTAGCTCCTCTTATATTATCCTGGGTGGACCTGGAACCCATTCTTCAAAGTGAAGGGAACATCACAAGAATGGAAAAACAAGCGCCACATGTACTCACCATCAAATTGGTACTAACTGATCAACACTAAGGTGCTCACATGGAAGTAATATTCATTGGATGCTGGGAAGCTGGGAAGGGGGTGGAGGGGATAGGCGAATTCATAACTAATGGGTATGAAGTGCAATGTCTGGGGGATGGACATGCCTTGCAGCTCTGGCTTGGGTGATGCAAAGGCAATATATATAACCAAAATGTTTGTACTCCCAGAATATTCTGAAATTTGAAAAAGATAATAAATAAATAAATAAATGAAAAGTTTGTTGTTTAATCCCCATATACTTTGACTTATCTTTCTGTTATAGATTTCTAGTTTAGTACCATTGTGATCTGAGAGAAGACATTTTATATTAATAATTTCTATTCTTTCAAATTTGTTAAGGGTATTTTATGGCCCAGAAGGTGATCTATCTTTGTAAATGTTCCATGTGACATTGAGAAAAATGTGTGTCCTCCTCTTCTTGGATGAAGTAGTCTGCAGATGTCGATTGTATCCAGCTGGTTGATGGTGCTATTCCGTTCATCTGTGTCCTTGCTGACTGTCTGCCTGTTGGATCCGTCCATTTCTCACAGACGGGTGTTGAATCTCCACTCGTCCATATATTTCTTGTTGCAGTTCCATCAGTTTTTGCCTCACATATTTTAATTCTCTGTTTTTAGGTACATACATGTTAAGAATTGTTACGTCTTCTTGGAGAATTGACTTCTTTATCATTATGTAATATCCCCTTTTATCCCTGATACTTTGCTTTGAAATTGACTGAAATTAATATGGCCATGCTTGCTTTCTTTTAATTACTATTATCATGGTATATGTTTCTCTATTTACTTTTAATCCATATGTGTCTTTATATTTAAAGTGTGTTTCCTGTAGATAACTATATTTGGGTCTTTTTTAATAAATATACTCTGACAATCTGTCTTTTAATTGATACATTCAGACCATTGATGGTCAAAGTGATTATCAGTGTATTTGGATTAATGTCTACCATATCTCTCATTGTTTTCTGTGTTGCTCTTGTGATTTGTTCCTATTTTTTGTCTTCTACTCTTTTTCTACCTTTTGTGGTTTTATTGAACATTTTATATAATTTTGTTTTTTTTTTTCTTTCCTAGAATGTAAGTAATACTTAAAAAAAAACTTTTTAGGGGTTATTCTAGAGTTTGCAATCTATACTTACAATTAATCAAAGCCCACATTCAAATAATACTATACCACTTCTCAGGTAGTGTGAGTACTTTATAATAACAAAATAATTCCAGTTTCTTCTCATTGTATCTCATTCCTGTCTCATTTGTATCATTTGTTCATTTCACTTGTCTCATTTCACATTGTATCACTTCTTTCATTTCACTTATATAGAAGTATATATATGTAAACATAAGTATACATAATTGAATACACTGTTGCTATTATTTGTTATAATTATTATGAACAAACTCTTTTCTGTTAGATCAGTTAACAAGAAAAATAAAAATTTTTATATTATCTTCACTTTTTCCTTCTTTAATTCTCTTCTTTTCATTATGTAGATCCAATTTTCTGACTTATATTACTTTCCTTCTCCTCTCTGAAGAACTTCTTTTAACACTTCTTGCAAGGCAGGTCCACTGGCAGCAAATTCCCTCAATTTTGTTAGTCTGAAAAAGTTCTTATTTATTCTTCATGAAGAATAATTTTGCAGGCCATGGAGTTCTAGGTTGGCGGGTTTTTCTCCTAAATACTTCAAATATTTCACTCCACGCTCTTCTTGCTTGTATGGTTTCTGAGGAGAAGTCAGATGTAATTCTTCGCTCCTCTGTAGGTAATGTGATTTTTCCCCTCTGTCTTCTTTTAGGATATATTCTTTATGTTTGGTTTTTCTATAGTTTGAGTATGATATAGGTTTTTTTTGGTACAAATTTTTTTTCATTTATCCTACTTGGTGTTCTCTGAGCTTTCTGGACCTGTGGTTTGGTGGCTGACATTAACTTGGGAGATTCTCCATCATTATTGTTTCAACTATTTCTTCTATTCCTTTCTCTCTTTTTTCTTCTGCTGTTTCCATTACAGGTATTTTGTACCTTATGTGGTTGTCTCACAGTTTTAGGATATTCTGTTCTGCTCTTTTTTGGTTTTTATTCTCTTTGCTGTTCAGTTTTTGAGGTTTCTGTTGCTATCTCCCCCAGCTCAGAGGTTCTCTCCTCAGTCCTGTCCAGTCTGCCAATAAGCCCATCGAAGGCCTTCTTCATGTTGCAATGTTTTTGATCTTTAGCATATTCCTTTTGGTTCTTTCTCAGGGTCTCCATTTCTCTGCTCACGTTACACATTTGTTCTCGCATGCTGTCTACTCTGTCCTTTAGAGTTCTTAGCATGTTAATCATAGGTGTTTTAGATTAGATTCCCTGTCTGGTAATCCCAGCATCCCTACCGTGTCTGGTTCTGATGCTTGCTCTGTCTCTCCAAACTGTGTTTTTTGTGTTTAGAGTGCTTTGCAATTTTTTCCTTGACAGCTGGACATGATGTAGTGGGTAAAAGGAATTGCTGTAAATATGTTTTTAGTGATGTGTTGGTGAGGTGTGGGGGGAAGGGAAGCATTGTACAGTCCTGTGATTAGGTTTCAGTCTTTTAGTGAGCCTGTGCCTTCCGCCTCCAGTTGCTCCTGAACACTTTGGCAGGTACAAAGATAGAGACATGAGCCCTGTAACCTAGCCTTTCTTGCCTGTGATATGACCGCAACTTTAAGTGACAGGTAAGGCCAAATGGGGAGGAGGTAAGGCAGGAAGTGGCTGCGGCTGAGGCAGGATGTGTTTTTTTATGCACAAGGGAATTCACAGTAAATCATCTTGCTGCTAATTTCTTGAAGATATAGGTAATTATGGGAAACAAACATTTATACTTAGATATGCTGAGGTGTACATTGCAATTATTCCTTTATCCTTTATAGCATTTATCCTTTATAACAAAGTAGTCTGAGAACACTTTGTTTATGGGAGGATTGAAATACTGCCACGAAGAAAAGATGTTAAATTGAAACCAAAAGGAAGAAATGAAGATGATAGAAGATAATAGAAGAAATTATGCAAAACAAATTGGAAATCCTCGTGAGAGGGCAAGTTGCTGAGTGCTGTCTGGTGCTTGTGTCAGCCTTTGACTCTTTCCCCAATTTCTATTCTCCTAAGCAGCCTTTCTGCTTATCGTTAGTATCACGGCATAGCTGAGAGTTCAGGGCTATCAAAGAAAACACTGTGGGTTTTGGAGGGTTGGGAACAAAAAGCCTGTATAGACAGGTAATGAGGGAATCTGGTGTGTGTTGAGAGCAGCAGAAACCTATGGGAGGGGAATGCCTGTTTCCTCGCCTCCTGCGTCCTTGGCTGTTCTGCGCTGAGCTGCAAGTAAAGCTGGCACCTGGAACTGTGGTCACATTACTCTCGTGACCACAGGCACTCGATGTCACTGGGCAAAGAGGGCTCCCTCACACCACACTCCTCAAGCTAAGAGTCCCTTGTGGTCTCCTTCTGAGGATCATTGTTCTCTGCACCACCCTGTAGGTTTATACCCATGTTCCAACCAACATCTGAGAAGCACTGCAGGTAAATGGGCCAGGGCTCGTGATTTGGGGGAGTCTGGGAATTTGTGCCCATTGAGCAAGGTTTAAATGTCATAGTAGCCTGTGATGCCATAGTAGGCATCAAACTTAGATAATTTAATACTTTCCTATCTTTTTATTTGTAAAGATACTGAGGCTCAGTAAGGTTACTACTATTATTTTTTTACCCTAAAGCCATCGATATTGCTAGTGGCAGGATCAGCACACACTCTTTCCCACTGACACTACATTTCCTGTGTTAATGAGAGATATTTAGAGCCGATATGTTCACACGAGAGTCTACTACTGAAGCTCGTGGAACAAGACTGCTGTCACTGGGCTAACAGAAGGATCCTAATTACTGTTCCACTACTCAGATGTAGTTAGTGATCCCGTGCTGCCAGCGTAGGCTAGGGAGAAGTCACCTGAATATTTAAATGCACTAAAGCTCGTTTTGTCTTATTTTTTAATGGATAATACCCTCCTTTTTTCTTCAATGATGGAACAATTACGTCGATGTAAACTGGATATTCTATCAGAGTACGAGGTCGGGTCCTGCAGGTGAGACTGGGGCACCCTTTTAGGCAGCTGACTCGTGACCCAGTCAGCTCATACCGTCTCGACAGTCTGCCTGCTCCCCTTAAGAGCACAGAGGGTCTTAACTGCATGCCACAATTTGCTTTGTCTCTCTTTAATGGTAACAATTTTTTGCTTGTTTTTGTTTGGTGTGTATAAGCTGATGACAGAAGTTAAACGCTTCTGTAAAAGGAAAGAGTAAAGGGGAGTGGGGCGGAGGCAGCTGTAGGGTCAGAGGAACCTGGGAAATGAAAAGGCCCAGACACCCAGGTCTCAGGTGGTGTCTAAAATGACCTCCTGGGAGAGCCACAGCTGCCTCTCTCGTCACTGAGACTCGCAGGGGTCCTCTGTGCCAAATGTGCGGTGAGGAGCAAGGAGGAATGGACAGGCACACCTCGCCTCATGCTTCACTTGATTGCACTGCCCAGTAATGTGGGTTTTTTTTTTGTTTTGTTTTTTTAACAATTTGAAGGTCTGTGGCAACCCTGAATGGAGCAAGTCTATTGGTGCCATTTTTCCAACAGCGTGTGCTCACTTTGTGCCTCTCTGTCACACTTTGGTAACTCGCACAATATTTCAAACTTCTTTGTTATTATTGCATCTGTTATGATGCTTTGTGATCAGTGATCTTTGATGTTACTCTTGTCATTGTTTTGCGGTGCCAAGAACTGCACCCGGGTAAGATGGTGAACTTAATTATTATTAACAAATGTTGTGTGTTCTGACTGCTCCACTAACTGGTCATTCCCCCGTCTCTGCCCCTTTTCTTGGGCCTCCCTAACAATATTGAAATTAGGCCAATTAATAATCCTGCAATGGCCTCCAAGTGTTCAGATGAAAGGAAGAGTTGCATGTCTCTCTCTTTAAATCAAAAGCCAGAAATGATTAAGCTTAGTGAGGAAGGCATGTCAAAGGCTGAGATGGGCCAAAAGCTTGGCAGAATTTCCAGGACTCTTTCCACCTGGAAGTAGATGTTGTTTTTGAAATCAGATTGCTGATCCAAGACCCAACGGAATGAAAATTAATTACATAGGACTGAATCAACTGATTAAGGAAATTTCCTTGTTGTTAGTTGTTTGGAATATTTTTAGTATTATTTCTAGTGTTCTATTTTTGTGGACATATGAGGAAATCCCATTTCTTTCTCTTTATACGATCTCTAATGCACAGTTTGGTAGACTGTGCTCTTGTAAACTGTAACTATTTTTTAATGATGTCTGATTTTCTCTCACCCTCAGAATTCAAAAACAAATACTTCCACTGAGTCTCCTGACTTTTTATGACAATGTAACTATTTTCATAGGTTCCATAAAAGCTTACACTCCTTTTTATGAAGATGCAATTGGACAAACCAAGTATGCACCGAGGCCATACCTCGAGTGTGATATTTGAGAGTGATTTTCGTTTAATCAGCTACAAGAGGACCACTACTAAAGGCCAATGGTTGATTGCATGGGGAGCTAAGGCCTCCAAAAGCCTCCCAAGAAAAAAACGTGGTACTTGGCTTCTCGGGTCCCAGTCTCTCAGGCAGTAAGGACCTGTGCAGGCTTGCCAATCCCTGGCAGGCCAGGAACCTCAGAAAATTTTGGAGACCTCAAGAAGAGGGGAATTCACCTCGATTCATAGGAACTGCACGTCCAATCTGTTAGAAAAAGTGTCTTGGTCTTGGTTTCCTACACTTGTGATAGAAGTACAAATAATAGAGACTTTGAAAGTCTAATTCAAGATGCATTCTGAAAATTTTCAAACAGAAATTAATTCTTTGGCATTGGTAGTGACTTAAAGCTGTTAAGCTCTAGATTTGCTGAGCGAACTCAGGGAGGTCTATCTGGTCGATTAAAACTCTTGCTCCCTATATGTAAATAATCAGGCCGTATATCATAATATCAGTGCTTAAGAGATCTAGAACACATGTTGAAGATTATGTATTATCACAAGGTGGAGAATGACATTAAAATGACCCAGAATGTAGAAATAGACAAGAGAGATTATTGGCTGTTCTTTCTCTATGATGCTAGGCTTGACTATTATCTGAGATATTTCACAACTCTCTAAGGGCAGAGAGGTAGCTTGTAGGTTTTTGTCTTATAGACATGCAAATAATTTTCTCTCTGGTGGAACATACACCCAGAAGTTACATTCTAGGACTGTCTTAGGCACTAAGCAGTTTTGTTCCCAATCCAGGAATCCTATCTCCCTACAAATTACCCCAAATGCTCTTTGAACCAATTATAGTATCTTACTGGTTCTCTCCTTAATCAATGAGTTAAGTAAAATCTTTGACATGTGTTTATTTTATATTTGCATGACAGTCATGAGTTTGCTTTTTTGATCTTGAACAGGAAAGAGAGGCAGAAATAGCATGAGTGAAACCTCAGCAGCAGAAATGCAGGATGTGGGCAGAGAGCAGTGAGCAACTTGGAACGGGGGCTCTGCTATGGTACGAATGTCTGTGTCCCCCGCCCCTGCCCAATCCATATGTTAAAACCTAATAACCCATGTGATGATGTTAAGAGCTGGGGACTTTGGGAAGTGAGTAGGTCATAAGGTGGAGCCCTCATGAATGGGATTAGTGTCCTTATTAAAGAGGCTCGAGAGAGACCCTTCACCCTTCCCACCATGTGAGATGAGGACGCAGCGAGAAGGTGGAATCTATGAACCAGGAAACAGGCCCTCCCCGACACCAGATCTGCCAGCGCCTTATCTCAGACTTCTCAGCCTCCAGGACTGTGAGAAATAAATTTCTGTTTTTCATAAGCCACCCCGTCTACAGTATTTTGTTACAGCAACCTGAAAAGACTAAGACAGGGTCATTACCAGCATTTATTGGGTGCCTACTGTGCTCCAGAAGCTGACCTTTCTCTCATTATCTCCTTCATTCCTCACCACAGGGTAAAATAGGCATTAACAGGAACCATGACCAAGATTTCAGGTAGGCAGAGCTCCACTGAAACACCATGTTTAGTTGCTTCTCAAGGAGAGGAGTAGAGGCAGACTGTAACAGCTGCTGAGTTCCAGGTGGAGCGATACAGACGCCGAGCTCTACACAGTGGAAGTCTTCCAAGCACCAGCGACATACGAAAGCTGTTACATGGGCTTGACCTACTAACTGCAACCGGGACTGGAAAGGAAGAGATCTGTGGTTTTTCACCCTCAAATTGCATATACTGTCCCTTTCTTACCATCTGTTGTGGACTGAATTGTGTCACCTGCAAAAACGATATATTCAAGTCGTAACCCCTTGTACTTGAGAATGTGACCCTGTTTGGAAATAGTGTCTTTGTGACATTATCAAGTTAAGATGAGTTTTATTTATTTATTTATCTTTTATTTCAGCATATTTTGGGGTAAAAATGTTAAGGTTACGTATATTGCCCTTGCCGTCGAGTCAGAGCTTCAAGTGTGTCCATCCCTCAGGTGGTGCACATTGCACTCGTTATGTATGTATATACCCATCCCCACCTCCCCCTCCCATCTGCCCGATGCCCAATAAATGTTATTCCTATATGTGCACTTAGGTGTTGATCAGTGAAACCAATTTGCTGGTGAGTACATGTGGTGCTTATTTTTCCATTCTTGCGATACTTCAGTTAGTAGAATGGGTTCCAGCTCTATCCAGGAAAATACAAGAGGTGCTGTATCACCATTGTTTCTTATGGCTGACTAGTACTCCATGTTGTACACATAGCACATTTCATTAATCCACTCATGTATTGATGGGCACTTGGGTTGTTTCCACAACATTGCAATTGTGAATTGTGCTGCTATAAACATTCGACTGCAGGTGTCCTTTTTATAGAGTGTCCTTTGTTCTTTTGGGTAGATGCCCAGTAATGGGATTGCTGGATCACATGCTAGATCTGCTTGTATCGCTTTAAGGTATCTCCATATTGCTTTCCACAGAGGTTGAACTAGTTTGCAGTCCCACCAGCAGTGTAGGAGTGCTCCTATCTCTCCGCCTCCATGCCAACATTTATTATTTTGGGACTTTTTGATAAAGGCCATTCTCACTGGAGATAAGTGATATCTCATTGTGGTTTTGATTTGCATTTCCCTGATGATTAGAGATGTTGAGCATTTTTTCATATGTTTGTTGCCATCATTCTGTCTTCTTTTGAAAAGTTTTTGTTCATGTCTTTTGCCCACTTTTTGATAGGGTTGTTTGATTTTTCCTTGCTGATTTTCCTGAGTTCTGAATAGATTCTAGTTATCAGCCCTTTATTGGATGTGTGGCTTGCAAAAATTTTCTCCCATTCTGTAGGTTGTCTGTTTGCTCTCGGGACAGTTTCTTTGGCTGTGCAGAAGCTTTTTAATTTGATCAGGACCCATTTATTTATTTTTGTTGCTGCTGTGATTGCTTTTGGGGTCTTATTCATAAATTCTTTGCCTAGGCCGATGTCTAGAAGAGTATTTCCAACGTTTTCCTCTAGAATTCTAATAGTATCACACCTTAGGTTTAAGTCTGTTACCCAGCGTGAGTTGATTTTTGTGAGAGGTGAAAGGTGTGGATCCTGTTTCAGTCTTCTACATGTGGCTATCCAGTTTTCCCAGCACCATTTATTGAATAAGGATTCTTTCCCCCAGTGTATGTTTTTATCTGCTTTGTCAAAGATTAGATGGCGGTATGAGGATGGTTTTATATCTGGGTTCTCTGTTCTGTTCCGCTGGTCAATGTCCCTGTTCTTGTGCCAGTAACAAGCTGTTTTAATGACTATAGCCTTGTAGTATAGTTTGAAGTCTGGTTAATTGATACCTCCCATTTTGTTTTTATTGCCTAGGATTGCTTTTACTATACGGGGTCTTCTCTGGTTCCATACAAATGGTAAAATTATTTTTTCTATATCTGTGAAAAATGATGTTGGTATTTTAATAGGGATTGCATTGACTCCATAGATTACTTTGGGTAGTATAGACATTTTAACAATGTTGATTCTGCTGACCCACGAGCATGGTATGGTCTTCCACCTGTTTACATCCTCTGCTATTTCCTTCCTCTAAGATGAAGTTTTTACAGTGGGCCCTAATCCAGCAGCTCTTATCCTTATAAAATGAGTGAAATTTGGACAAACA